>PVJA010001244.1:0-132418 GCA_004027025.1 Myocastor coypus | reverse complement strand
CTTCTTCTTCTTCTTCTTCTTCTTCTTCTTCTTCTTCTTCTTCTTCTTCTTCTTCTTCTTCTTCTTCTTCCTATCATGGGGCTCATCCTTTTGATGTTATCTAAACCATGCTACCTTCTGAGATCCCCATTTCCCTAAGCCATCATATCAGGAGTCAGCTTCAACTCAGGAAACTTAGTCTAGACAGAAAAATATTGCCAAGAAGAGCCCTCTGCATCTGGAAATAGGAAGGCCTACAAAAGCAGAGCAAAACCTAGAGCATGTGTTTAAATTAAAATAATTATGACAGTGGAAGGAACCTTCCCATTAATTCCCATCAAAACACTGACCCTGTCTTGGAGCTCACTTATTCCATCATTCTTGCCATTTTCCAAAGCAGATCTGGAAGTTCTCTTTTGTGAATGTCTTTGCAATGTATGATCTAAACTGCAGTGAATGCTGGTGCCCCATATCCACTCCCATCATCCTGGCAATGCAGATTGGTGAAAACAAGACAGTGTCCTCATCTGTCTTATACTAGATCTGACACCAGGAACTACTGGCTGTTCTCTAAAGCCAAAATGACTGTGAAAGAGCCACATGTTCAAGTGAGCCAGAACATCAAGGCAGCCATGACAGGGTACCTAAAGACACTCCTGAAAGAGGACTCCCAGAAATCCTTCAGAAAATGATGGGTTAAGAGTTTTTGAAGTGAGAAGGTATGCTGTGGGGTGAGTAATGGCAATGAGTCTTCTACTGTGATTTTCCAAAAATGCTTAAAACATTCGCCAAATATTTTGATGGTATATTCATCCTACAAAAGGACATACTTTCAGTTATTAAAACTCAGGTTGCTCTACAGAACGTTCAAAAACTCAATGAGGCTCTCCACCCATCACTACACACTTACAGCTAATGGCTCTGCACAGGTGCAGGCTCATTTGCCGGCTCTTTACTCCAGCCACTGAAGAACTTGCAGGATCCCCGAGGCAAGGTTCGCCTCGGAGACCTTCCCGTCCCTCTTCTTCCTCATAGCTCTGGCTTCTGTTGAGGCTATGGGATGAGAGCATCCAATGAAACTGGATGTTTTCTGGTGGTGAACTGCACCTCCCAGGTCCCTCTTGAGTTCTCCTGTGCACTGACGCCACACGGGTACCGTGCATGGATGTGGTGGCACTGGCAGAGCTAGCATCCCCATCACCCTAGCTGGGGGTAAAGCATCTAATCATTGCTTATTATTCTGCAGAGTTAGTCTTGAAGGCTAGTGACAGTAGCCACTGCTTCAACTCTTTTTGCTGTTCATATCCTCCGTACAGCTGGAGAACTTCTACCTTTTTATATAATTTTATAATCTTTCAGTAGCCAAAGAGCTACAGGAAGCAACAGGTAGGTACTCTGATGAATTCTCCATAAGAGTTTTGCCTATCCTGAGGCTTTGGATGGTGCCAGTCAAGTTTCCTCCTCTAAACACCAGATATACCACTATGTCATCCCTAGAAACAAGTTACTCCCAAAATTCTCTTCCTTCACTCTGTTGCTTCCTAAAGACAAGTCAACTGGTCCTGCAGCTCTAGAAGTTTCCAGCTGAAAGAAAGAGTGGCTCTGCTCCTAGTAGGCAGCAGCCTCATCACCCTTCCCTGCAGCTTTCTCTTGCAGCTTTCTCCTCTCCTAGGCAAAAAGTTTTCACTTATTTCATTCCTCCTGCCCCATCCAGAAATCAAGCCCAAGCAAACATCAATTTAAAAAGAATTCCCGATATTTTTATATTTGAATTTTCAATTCCACCTAGCTCAAAGATTTTTACCCTAGTGTATTATGCAAGATTCAAATTAACAAAAGACAATTCCATACATTATGC
Organism: Myocastor coypus; assembly: GCA_004027025.1. Lineage (NCBI taxonomy): Eukaryota > Metazoa > Chordata > Mammalia > Rodentia > Myocastoridae > Myocastor > Myocastor coypus. The sequence continues at coordinate 130,581 of PVJA010001244.1, read as the reverse complement.
TAATTTTCCAGGTCTAAGAAAATTGCTGAAAGCACAATTCAGTTGCCGAAAATGGGTGATGCAGTCAAGATGATGATGCTCTAAGATCTCAGCCAGCATCCCTTTGTTTTCCTTACTAACTGCTTCTTGCTTTGTATAAATGCTGCAGCAAAGAGACCAGTGTTCCAAGGGTTTTGTTCTAGATCCACTGAGAGTTTTTCTAATATACACAGAGACCCATAGATATGATTCTTTTGGAACACTGATGTGTTTACTCATAGAAATCTGATAGTCAAAGAATCCTGTCACATAAAGCACACACCTCCTACAAAAATGAAAGGATTTAAGTGATTCCTGAGCTCCAAATCCTATTTGTAAATAAACTAATTACTTTTGCACCTATGGTCAGAGAGCAAAGCACATATATGTTAGAAAGTGAAAATGCTACGAAATATACTCTGAAAATAAAAATATCTTCACTGCCTTTCTAGGATACTCTTCAGCTAGACAGAGGTAGCAAATATTTTCTTAAAAGACTATAGAGTAAATGCTTTGGCTTTGTAGACCATTCTCGCTTTGTCTGCAGTGAAGATGGATATAGATGATATGAAAACAAATGGTCTGTGCTTTTTCTTTGCACTAAAGTTTATAAAAGTAGGTGGTGGTCCAAATGAGCCCTGAGGTAAGACTTTTTCATGCTTACTTTAGAGGTACAAATATTCTGAGTCTACATTGTCTTAATTCATAGCCAGCACTTCAGCTTAAAGTTCAGAACTTCTCTTTATATAAAGAGCATCTTCTAGATGCAAGGAGGAAATGATAAATAAGACCTACTCTGAATCTCCTATTTTGGGCATGGAGGTGAGGGCAAAAAATAACAAACTACACACCAAGGAAGACAATGGCTGAGTTGTCTAATTGAAGGACCATTGGACCTCAGAGTCACCCAGAAGAAAATATGGGAAAAATTCTTAGAGAAAGTTTTATTCATTTACAAAATCAGCTATCATAGATTTTGGTCCAGAAAGTGCTTTGATGACTTCAACATGCTGTACATCTATAGCCAGCAACATCCATTTTTCTGGACTAGTCTACATAAATAGCAATACTGGGTCATACAGCAACAGGAGGATAACAGTAGGGGAGCCAATGTGGCAACTGTGTCATTGGGTGAATGCCCTTCAGTTCAGGACACTGAAAATCCAGCTCAACTGTGTTATCTTCTGACTATGTCAGGTTTCTAGGATGAAAACTGGAGGACCTGATAAAGTAAAGACATTGAATTTTGTGACATTGTAGGTACCTATGGCTTCAGCAAAACTAGAGGCTTAGGGACTTGGAGAGAGGCAGAATGAAGGCCCACCCTTTGTTAGGACCTCTTATTCACCTTAGCAAGACCCAGGTTTTGGGATCAGAAAGGCAAACAAGTTAGCCTACGACTGGAGGTCTTCAGAAACTAACATAGTCTACATCACTCTGTCTCCAGATATCATCTGCTGATCACCTCTGTCTCCTTTGCAATGTATAATGGAAAAACTATGATATTATGTGTCCATACTGAGGACCAGTGAGGAGTAGAGTACTGGTGCTCAGCTATTTGATTTGGGCATGTCACTTCACCTGTCTACACTTTATATGTCCTACCTGTAGGGTAGATATTTGTGCATTCATTGATTCCAAAGTCGTCAATTGGCTGTCTGCAGCATGACTAGCTCACAAGCAAATGAAAGGAGGGGAATTAAAGTCTTAACACCTGCTAAGTGATAACCATGCTTTCTGGTGCTGTGTAAGGTGGTCAATTATGACACAAAAAATGCACTCTAAGCTACCTGCTATAGCCAACTTCTAGGGTGAAATCACTGTGGGAGATCAAATTTCTGGCCCTGTGCTGATCTCCTAGGGACCAGGGTGTGCCCATCACTCTGGGAAGTCCACGTGATTTCTCCCTGGAGTGAAACCTCTCCATAGGGAAGGCTTTTATCCTTAAGGTGGATGAAGATGGGCGGCAGGTAGGTGCTGTTTCAAGTGGTCCATTTGGTTGAAGCTCAGCAAGACTTCTTTATAAGCCTTAGATATGCTTACTTTCCATAAGGATACATACAAAGGGAGGGGGTAAAATGTGTGTATCATAATGCAGTCACAGAGCTGAATTCCATTCTGATGGAAGGGCCCAGTACCCACTCTGATTATTCAGTGCTTTCTATCTTTTACAGTGAATGTGGGATTGCAAGTTGCCTTTCCCACTCAGTCCCGGCCTGCAGCTTCCTGACAGTTTGCTGCCTTTGCCCAAACCTTTCACCAGTGGCCTCTATATGCTCCTATGTTGACTGAATTACTGTCTTCTCTAATACAGAACAACCACTCTTCATCAAGGTAAAATAAAACAAAACATGGAATATACTTATTCAATAAAAAAAGAAAAAAATGAAAGAAAAGAAGAAAGGATAGAAGAGAGAGAGAGAGAGAGAGAGAGAGAGAGAGAATCACTTTAAGAAGAGTAGAGACTTTAACACTACACTGCACAACCAAGGGCTATGAGTGTGAATCCCATCTGCATCTCTCAGATGCTCATTATACGACCCAGTATTTTCAAGTGCTTCTTTCAGATGCCCTCTTGAAAAGGCCTATGGTGTAGCTCAGGAATTTGAAGGTGCACCAGGATCACCAGGGGGCTCTTTTGAAATGCAGATGCTAAGGCTACAGCCTCTTCAGGGCTGACTTCTGTCACTCTGGCATAGAGAATGACATGTTAGAAGTTGCTCATCCTAATTTGTGAGCGCTCACTATGACCTTGTCAGGAAATGTGTCACCGTGATGTTAAACAACCCATGATAAAAATTACATTACGTAAACCAACAAGTGAAGTACATAAAAAGGTCATACATCATCCCTTTCAAATTCTCATACTCCATTTCACTCTCATGTAATATTCTGCTGCTTATTATAACTGTATAGGATGACAGCTTTAAAAAGTATAATATTGCATATCTTGTCCTAACTCTGTATAGAAAGACAAGGCATTGATGGCTTGCAGTAGGCCACAGCTGCATTTACACTAGGGATGTTGGTAGTTACTTTAAAATCATTTCCTGAACCCCTTCTAGAACCATCTCCTGCAGCTGACTATTCAGTATTCTCCAAACATTCTCCAACATGAATGTCTAGTATTGATGGCAGTCCTGGTTGGGGCCAGTAATATGTATTTTTTTTAATTTAGCAATGGTTATACTACATATTTTCATCATAGGATCAGCTTAGATTAATAGGTATAGGTATATAAGATTGATCAAACAATTAAACATTAACACTTTTAATAAACATTAATTTTTTTAACAATTGACACACTGCATATTGTCCTCACAATAGTAATACAGAGTGTGGGCATGACACACCTTCCAATTGATATTGGTGAGGAAAGAAAAAAAATTATTCACTTTTAACTAAGAAGAAGCAGAGGCATTCACAGTCCAGTGTTCCACAATTGCAGTGGACCACCAGTGAAACTGGCTATATTGGAGGCTATTGATCCAAGCCTCCTACAGCTCATCACACCAATCTAGCTCTGCATTTCATGCCTCGTAATTAAGCTTTTCTGCTGGGTGATCAAGGGCAAGTTAAAGCAAGACCTGTATAACAAAACATTTATCTTTTGTATCTTCCAAGGTCAAATCCCCTCATGATGTACAGTGCTTTGTAGAACTGTTGTCAGTGTCAGCCTTGGGACAAGTCAGGGCTATTGCTTGACCAGTTTGCTTTCTGTGAAAGCCTGAGAGAATATTTTCTCTGGGTGACTCTCCTTAGACATATTATAGTTCATTTATCCCTTTCCTCTGAGGTCCCATAATCTCCTTGACCAGAAAATTTGGGACACCTCTGAGTTATAGGATAATAATATGTATTTGTAATAAGCACTCTAGGCAATTCCAATAATAGTGGCTTCCTGGCCATCAGAGTTAAGAAAACATTGACAAGGGCTCAGGAAAAGTCAAGTCTCAGACAAAATGTATTTTGGTTATTAGCCAGATGCCTTAAAATTCTATGCAAAAGCGTAGTGTCTAGTATTGATGACAATCTGAAGTATAAACTAAGAAAGACCTGGGTTTCATCAATGGCCTGTGACTTCAGTGTGACAATAAGTAAATTACTTCACATCCATAAAATCTTAGTTCTCTCATCTCAGAAGTGGTTTTTTAAAACTTACTTTTCAGATTCACAATAAAATGTGAAGATGTTAAGAATGCAATGTCAACTGACAAAAGTCCTAGAAAACACTGTACATGGTTTTAAGATAAATCCTGAGGGGGTTTGACTGACCTTGTCAGATACAAAAGTTACATGTTTTGTTCCATAGGCCTTGCTTTAACTTGGACTTAACCATCCAGTAGAAAAGTATAACCACAAGGCATGAAAAGTAAAGCCAGATAAGTATACTGAGCTGTAAAAGGCTCAAGTCAACAGCTTCTGACATTGCTAGTTTTGCCGATAACTCACCACTATTATGAAATATTGGACTATGCATAGCACTTCTTTCTCTTAGTTCAATGAGAAGAAATTTTTGTACCAATAGTGTTTAGAAAAGTTATCATGTCTCCATTTTATACTCTGAAAAACTACTATGAAGACAACAATATGCATTGTATCAATTATTGTGATTGTCCTGCTAATGTGTTTTGAAACTATCTCAATGTTATCTCTTATTAAAAGCAATAAAAAGAAAAAAGAATACAACGTCAAGACTCATACTTAATAATTGTTTGATAAATAGTAAGTATTGTTAAGGATCATTGTGGTAATGTTGGCATTATTTTTAAATAGGAGAATTTGGGGAGAAAGCCATTGAAGCCACAGAAATAGTTGATGGATGCTAAACTAACTTGATGACTCATGAATTCACTTTATACTGAACTTATTTAGTAACCTGAAATTAAGAAGACTTCAGTAGATACTGTCCATTTTAATTTAAGTAGTTATACTCTAATAATATTGGTAGGGCATCCCTCTTTACAATGATTGCATCCTGGATTTTTTTAATCTCTTCAGGACTGGCTTCTGAAACTGTATCCATTGCAAAAATGAGGAAATGAACTCAGGAGGGGTCTCTGCAGGTTGGAAGGAAGAGCGTGTCTTGGAGTAGAGATCCTAGCCTTCAGAGCCACCTTCCTCCTCTAATACTGTATGCCTTCCCAGAATAAAACTTCAAGCCATAACGGAATTCCTAAGCTGAAAACAAAAAGAAGTCCACAAATTAAAAAGTCAGGGTCAAAGTTGTTTCCTATTAGATTAATTATGAAAAACTCACAGCACTCCAGTGCTCCCTGTGAGCACTGAGGGAAGTCAAGTGCTGTATGTATTTGCCTTGGATGGTACTGCCACTGAAGACAGAGGTCAGAGTTATATGGAAAGATATTTTGATGAACTTTGCTCTTCACATATCATAGTTTTAATGAAAGGACGGGAACATATCCGTCTGACAGGAAAGTACTATAATTGCAGGACCATGAGACCTGGCACTAGGAGATCCTTCACTTTCAGATCTGACCAAGAAACCCTGTGATCTAAGGCAAAACTTCAGACTTGTCTGAGTCTCACCAATAATAGTCACAGTACTTAAGCTTTACATTATTTGGAAGATGTCATAAAATCTAAATCTCCTGAAGTGTTTCACAGAATGCTCCAGTAATCTCAGAAGCAATCAGCAATTGTCAATCCCTTCTTTCAGTTTAGAAGTTAATATTTAGGTCCAAAGGCATCCACCAAGCACTAAGGAAGTGCTGAGTACAGTTTAAGAGCTGGAAGTACATAGTGGAAAGACTAAGAAAAATCCCTCGCTGAAGGAAATTAAGTTCTAGCGAGCAAGGAAGATGATAAGGCACAGTGTAGCACATGAGAACCTGGCTGCATCTCTTAGAAGTGTGAAGACCACAAGGCTGGACCCTTGGCAGAGGGGTGGGATCTCAGGGGTGCTAGGGTGGATGCAAAATTTGCAAGGGATGGCTTTTGAGAAGGTGTCATTCATAATAAAGAAGGGTGAGCTATGGGGAGAGCCCAAACACTGGTCCTCCCAGAGACAGCTATACAATAGTTCTGCAGAGCATCCTGGGGAAGAGAACAGGGGATAATGGCAGAGATACAGAGATGGAGGTGGGACAGCTCATAGAGATCTCCATAGCCTGCTGTAGCAACTTTAGCTTTCTAAAACCATTTTATATTTATGAAATGAAATGGCTGGATCTACAGAATAGAAAAGATAGTAAAGGGAGCTCTGGTGCATGGCAATTCAGCTTCCTATAAAGCCAACATCTTACCTGACCATGTCCATTTTATCAGAAGTAAGAAGTTAACATTAGTCTGTCACCATTAACTAAACTACAGACTTTTATTGAAATGTACTCAGCTTTCCTGCTAATGTCTTTGTCTTGGTTCCAGAATCCAATCTAGGATCTCAAGTTGCATTTATAGGATTTTGGCTTTTACTCTGACGGAAATAAGAGAGTCCCTTGAAGGCTTTTAGCAAAGGAAGGAGATGAAATGGCTTATGTTTTAGCAAGATTTCTAGCCGTTTTCTTTCTCTACTTCTATCGGAATTGAGAATAAGAGGATAGAAGGATTACTGGAATTGTGATTTAATAGGCCCTCACTGCCCGCCCTTACGCTGCTCACAAGAAGAGCAGATGTCTCTTATCAGAGCTACACCAAAAGAAATGGCCAGAAACAATTATCAGGCACTTCATAGACACACAAGGCTATGTAAATGCTAAATAATAAACATAATATTCATTTCCTTAGTGTGTAGCTTGACTTTTATTACTGCCAGTGCTAATTGTTCCAACACCTTGGATTTATATTACTCCTTTCTCCCTAATAACCAACTATTTTCAACTTCTATTTTCTTAATTGTCTGAAGTAATAAGCTTGCTTGGTTAAAACATGGAGATAATGTGGCCAAAATTACAGGGCTGGTGGCAGGCATTTGGTTTTGGATAAGAAAAGGAAACAAAATTAGAGCACTCAGCATCCATAAAGATCATCCTCGATTGGATCACAATAAGTTAGAGGTGTTAGGTGCTTGGTTTAAAAGCAGCTATATTAACTTACTGGAATTTGTGAAGGCTCACAGCTTCTCACTAGGTAACTGCTATGTGGTGAACATACTGATTTTTTTTTTTTTTTTTGGTTGGGGGAAACTGTGTCATTCTAACTACTTGACCAAATAGCCAATAGCTCAGCTCAAGTACCTCACTTTCTTCATTCAGATCTTTTCTTTAGCACATACTGTGCAACCTGGACTACATTAGCTAACTCTCCTATGTTCAGCTTTCTAAAAACACGTGGGCTTTTACATAAGAGTGCATAAAATATAAAACTGCTGGGAAGATACAGCTCCATGGAAGCATGTCATACAATGCCAAGAAGGTAGACAGCAATGACTATGTGACCCTGGAATGACTATAGACTTCTGTGTCTCATCAGCCACCATTCTTGCTTCATTTAGCCAACTACTCGATAATTTGCTATTAAGATAATCTGTTCATTTTCCCCATCAGCTGATGTAGACCGTGAGCTCAGTTAATATGACTGAGTCCTCTTTGCTTCTCTTATTGAAAGACTGACACTGAGCCTGGCGTTACCTATGGCTTCTGAGAGAATGGAGCACCTCAAGAGGACTGTCAGCTTAGGTGCAACGGAGGTTGGACACTGCTTTTTACTGCCAATCTTGTAGACACAGCCAGCTTCTTTGGCCCAGGAGCTCAAGATCAGGCTGTGATTTTCTAAATGTGAAGACAATATGCAGACTCCACATGGATAGGTAAGGTACTGCAGTGAACAGGCCCTGCTGGTAAGGCTCAGCAGTGCCGTCTAACAGTGAACTCTACGCTGTCCACATGTAATAGTCATTCCCTTTCTGCCACATGCCTCACCTTCCCCTTGCTGGAGTGCACACCACTGTTCAGGAATGTCGCGCAGCCCTCCGAGTGTCACCGGAGTCCTTTCCTGTTCTGCAGGAGTTAGGCTATCTCTACTACCTCTGTGGGGAGGAAAGTAAAAGGAGCAGAAGAAGAGAAGGAGAGATGTGGAGGGGAAGGGAGGAGAGCAGAGGGAGAGGAGGGGAGAGGAGGGCAGGGGAGGGGAGGGACAGCACACTCCTAGTTTCTCCTGGTATATATCTTATTGGCCTGGTCAGAGGACAAAAGAGGTGTGTCAGAGAATTGTGAAAGCCACAACTGGGTCATGCAGAAAGAAACTGATGATGAGAGTGCTTGAGATGCAAATCGCCTAAGGTCCTGTGCTTTAGATTTCGCTCCTTTGCTCCTGTGGTGAATGTCAAGAGCTGAGTTGGAGTTCAACTCAGATGCCACCAGAGAAAGCATCACTACCATGAAGCACTGGTCAAGTGGTCATTCTGGCTATTGGTCCACTGAGGCTACTCATTCAGCTTAATTCAGGAGCTTTTGTGGAGAGAGTCTGGTGCTCAAAAGAAGGCTTTGGAAAAAGGTCATTTTCTAAAGGAAAATGTCTCCTGATGCTGAAGTCCTGCACTTTTAGCTGTTCCACAAAGTCTTGCTCTGGTTTCCATTTTTAAATCTCCTTTAACTATAAAACAACAGCATGGAATCTAAAGCTTATGTAAGAAACTGTAGCTACTGACTGAAACTCTCCCAGACATATAAATAAAGAAACATTCCTGGGAAGAAGAGGTAAAATTCCACTATGGACCAAGAAAGCCAAACCCAGAGAAGAAAATAGCAGTCTGGAAACAAAAATACAAGGATCAAGGTGGATTTTCTGCCATGCTGGCAAAGGAATGAAACATCAGTGACCTGTTTCTGAGTATGGAGGAAAACATGCCACTGAATAAAAATCTCGTCAGAGGAAAGTAGGAGAGGATAAGGCCTCTACCCTGGACATCAGAGAAGATGAAAGGGCAGTGGATGAGGACGCAGGGCCTTTGCATTTGCTGGAATATTCCTTCTACAATAGTTTCATATGAATAATAGGCTATTCCTTGTTGTTTCATAGCAGAAGTGGTTCTTTTACATAAAACTTTTCCTGACTAATCATGAAGCAGCATTAAAAAAATAATAATAAAGCCTTGTCAATTTCTGTGATACAAATACTTAATCTTGGAATCTTGGCTTATCACGAGCTTTTTTTTTTTGTGTGTGTGTGTGTGTGTGTGTGTGTGTGTGTGTGTCTTTTTGAGACAGGGTCTCGCTATGCAGTTCAGGCTGGCCTTGGCTCACTTTTGTAGCCGCAGCTGGTCTCGAACTCGCATCAATTCTCCTGCCTCAGCCTACAGAGTGCTGGGATTATAGGCGTGCGCCACCACGCCCGGTCTTGTCGCAAGCTATTTAAATGATGTCATTGAACAATACATGGGATAATCTGAGCAGACCCTGTACCCACTTCCCTGCACCCCACTTCCCCAGTGACATTCCACTGCAGGGTCTTTATCTCACTTCAGTACTTCTGACATCCTGATACAACCCAGATGAGTCTGCTTATTGTCTCCCTCCTCCAAACTTCATGGGAGTGGCTAGGGAGATAGTTCAGTGGCATAAGCCCTGCCTGGCAAGTGCAAGGTCCTGAGTTTGATCCGTGGTACAATATATATGGAGGAGCAGAGGATGTGCCCTCAGTATATGTATGGAGAATGTTTAAATTTCTAACAAAATTATATTAGAAGACTTACTTCATGATTCTTGACATATTCTGAAGCAGTTCTGGAAATCCTCTTTTGTGAGTGTCTTTATAATGCTTGAACAAAAATGAATGAATTCTGCAGTGAACATTCCATGCTGGTAAGGCTCAGCAGTGCCATCTGCCCTGAGCTCTACATTATCCATGTGTGGTGGTCACTCCCCTTTTGCCACAGGCCTGTCCTTCCCCCACTGGAGTTTGCGCCACGGTTCAGGAATGCCTTGCAGCCCTCTGACTGTCACAGGAATCCTTAACTGTTCTGCAAGATTTAGGCTCTCTCTATCACCTTGTGTGGGGGGTGGGGAGGAGGTGAAGGAGCAAAGGAGAGAAGCGGGGCAGAGGGGAGGGACAATCAATGGATGCTCTGCTGAGGGCCAGGAGGTGGGCTTGTAAAAACATGATAGTGTCCCCTTAGCCACCTCCTTCATGGGAACTGGCACCATGGGACTCCTTGGCTCTTCTCCAAAGCTCAAACGATCCTGAAGGCAAAACGTGTGGAATCAGTTCAGGACATGGAGGCAGGCATGACACACTACTAATGACCATCATGAAACAGAACTTCTAGAGCTGCTTCAGCAAGCGACCAGAATAATGGAATAAGAATCTTTGAGGCAAGGAATGCTATTCTGAAGTGAACGTATGGCAATGTGTCTATCATAATGCACTTCTTAGAAACAGGTACAATCAATGTACTGCAGCGGCTGATGCCAGCCCCTATGCCCTAACCACTGCCTCCTTCTGCCTGCTTCTGGCCCTGGGGCTTGGTAATTCTCTATAGGCACTGAGTGGGGCTGTTGCAGGCTCGCCTCACTAATTTTCCTTCTGTTGTTGTTTCCAGCTGTCTACTGCCTGATACCATTGTTTCTTATGTGTTGTTCTTGTTGTATGTTGATTTTTTTTTTGTTTGTTTGTTACTGAGGACAGCAATGTAAACCCACCACCCTCACAGCTAAAGGCAAAAGCTCCCTAAGTATTTCAGAATTTGAGCAGAGGGGGAAGTCAGTAGGCTGCCTGAGAATGTCAAAATTCAGGACAAGGCCTAAAAATTGCCTGCCGGTGAGTCACATTCTAGAAATTTCTAAGGCTTCTGAATTCTATTAGGTTGGAATTAAAAATGGGAATCCTTTCCGAGCACTGTTTGTTAACATGAAAAGCATCATTTAATTAGGACTAATGTAAGATGCCCTGTAGAGTGATAATTTAATAATTTGGCCGTTTTATTTATACAGTGCCTCAGGGCTCCTCGTTAAAAATGTAAGAGACATCCTAACAGGGCAGCGTGGCTCCGCTGCCACATACACATGAGTGTGCTCAGATCAAAGTGTCTGCAGTCTAAGTCCGTGGCATCCTGCTATGCAGCCTAGGAGCAGGCATTTCTACGGCCAAATTAACTTTCATGTTTGGGCATCCCAGACATGTGAGTTTTTCCTTGCAGGGAATGCTACAGCCCAACTAAGAAAAGACTCCCAGAGCACTTCTTAGGAGAGAAGGGACTCAGAATTCTGCTAGCTTCTCCTTTAACCTAAGCATCGCTAAGCAAGAGCACACTTCCCTCTACTCGTGTCAAGCACATCTTGGTTTTGTCCCACTCTGCAGAACTCAGCAGCCACGACAATTGTTCTAAGCAGGGAGCTGTTTCCATATCAGGTCTCCTTGCTATTTTCATTCCTCCGCTACTTCCCAGTTGTTTCCCAGATCAAAGCCTTTGCATAGGTTGGGTCCTCTCCCAGGGGCCTCTTCTTCCTGCTGCTTTCCAAACTGAGTCCTTTTCACCTTATCTGGGTCTCTGTGCAACATCTTCAGAGAGTCCCTCATCCACCCTCAGGGGTAATGTGCTCCTCTTGACCATCACTCTTCTCTCCTCATCCACATAGTAAGCTGTGCTGATGTCATTTCTGGCCCCCTGGAATGCAATAGTCATCATTTTTCTCAACCTCTTCCCAGCAAGTATGCACTAAGAGGGAATCCTTATTGCAACACAGGCATGATGAAGTGGGTTCCTAAGCCACAGAAAGCCTGGAAGCAACACTGGAATTTTCTCTCTGCTTGAACCAGTCTGGTCCCTCTAAGACAAATGAGGCACATCACATCCAGAAGGAACCAAAAACTCCTCTCCCTGTGGTGTATCACTAAAAGGGGGATAAAGATGAAAAGCAACATCAACTCTCTAGAGAGAAAAAACTTCATGTCTCACACTTCTACCCTCCCACATCATCTAGGTCATCCTGTGCTCTAGTCTCTGACAGCCTGAAGTGGATTCTCTGCACCTTCAAATGCCCAGGCTCAGAAACAAATTGAATCCATTTCCCATTCATAAAACAAAACAAAATTCTTGGTTTTTTGTTTTGTTGGTACCATGGATTGAACTCAGAACCATATGTTTGCCAGGCCAGCACTTATTCCACTGAACTATCTCCTCGGCCCCCAAATTTCATTTCATTGTCAGGGATGATTTAGTTTTATATAAACACATTGTTGGGGACTGAAGCAAATCTGACAGTTTTTCAATATAAAAATATAAAAAATGGTTGTTGGAATTATTTCTAAATTACATTTGTCTCTAATCCTAATCTAATAAAACATATATGGTGAGCACACATATTATACGGGTGGTAAATTTCCAAGCACAGAACAATACAAATGTTGTACCCCTATATTTTGCAAGCATAAATATGACTACTGAAACCAGAATCCTATGGTTTCTTTTTCCTTCTTTCTTTCTTTCTTTCTTTCTTTCTTTCTTTCTTTCTTTCTTTCTTTCTTTCATCTCTAAAAACTGCTGATACACTAGAGCAATCCAAAGGTAATAACACAAAGGCCATAAGAACACACTTGGAGCGTACAGTTAGGGCTATTATCTGTGAATTTCCTTGATGTCCATACCACAGCGGCAAGCACCAACAGCAAGGATTCTCAGGGCACGTGGGAACTGTGTATAACTGTTATTTTAAAGCTAAACACTAAGGAAGGTGGTGAGAGAGAAAAGAAAGAGAACACACTCACGCTTTGCTTTCTTTCAGAATATGTTACATGCTGAACAGAATAAGTTGCCCATTGTGCATGTGTGTCTGTGTTCTCAAAAAAAAAATCCTTCCCAGCCCTGATACTACATACAGGCCAACACAGAGATGGCCTTAGTAAAGTCCATCTGAAGATCTTGCTATTTGCTCTACCAGCCAAGTAGCAAAGGTAATGGCACATGACTGGCATGCCATCTATTCCGTTCATATTCCACTGAAAAAGGGGTCACTCTGCTTTAAAAATGCCCACAGCGTTGGCTTGCATTAATTACAGTACTGGCTTCTTGGCCTTCTTCAGGTGGCCAAGAACAAACGCAAGAAACGCTGACCCTTTTTTTCCATCTGCATGCAAAAACGGGATGAGAAAGACCCTTGCATCAAAACTGCAGAACACAATCAAAGTAATTGAAGAGTCTATTTTCTCAAAGCATGGGCTTTCTCGTGGTAGAGCTATTTGTCACCCCAGCCTCAACAGTAATTCCGACAGCACTGACCATGTGCTGAGTTCACTGCTCATACAGGAAGAACGTTACTTTCTCTTTTCTCTGCAAAACATTACGTTGGTCTTTTAAAGATCTTCAGCTAGCAGAAAGGATCGAACACATACGCTGTGACACTGGTGTCTTTTTTTTTTTTTTTTTTTCCTTCCTTCCCTTTCTTCTCTTTTTTCTTGTTCTCACTTTTTGGCATTTCACAGAAGGCAAGGTGCACACTTAATAAATTATGTTTGCAGAAACAGCTGACACAATTATGCACTTGTTGAGCTAGTGGCCACTTACGAGCAGACTCGGCAAGTCATCACACTTCATCCTGAAAGGTGCTAATGCATCATTATGATCTAGCAGGTTGCTGGCTGAATTTTACAGCACTGCACACTACATTAACCTTTGGTACCACCAATATTTATGACCTTATAAGAAAGTATTTATCAAGCTGAAAGCCAATATGCAGCACCCGTGTTTTAGCCAGTGCTGTTTAGAAACCATTATCACTCCTTTCTTGGGGCATTTTAAATCACTCGGAGATAATGCTTGGCACTGCCGGGAGTGCAGAGCCAGGGCATTCCGTGCAGTCTCGGTGGGAGTTTAAATTGGTATCGTCTTTTTAGAGAGTGATATTTTAGTTTTATCTGACTATCAAAAGACTTTTAAAAATGTGCATTTTTACTCTTTGACCCAGGAGTTCTTCTTCTGGGAATTTATCGTACAGAAACAATCATGAAAGTGTGCAGAGATTTCAGTAAGAGGAAAACTCATCGCAGTCCAACAGCACGGGGTCAGCTAAAAGGAGCAGGACCAGTCCCGCCAATGCCAGACAACGAAACACGAAAAGGTCATACAAGAAAAAGTAGAGAAAGAGCCAGCCAAATGGTTCACTGGATTAAAGCACCTGAAAGCAGGCACAGGGGCCAGAGGGTTCCATCACCGGGCTTGTTGCGCTGACCCCAACCCTGGGGCACTCTGAGACTGTAATTGAGACTGGGCATGGGGGCATGCGCCTGTAATCCCAACTCTTGGGAGGCTATAACCACGTGGATCGCTGTGAGTCTGATCTGGTAGTGAGACCCCCAACACCCTGTAGACCCTTGCCTAAAAGTAAAAAAGAAAAACGAAAAAGTAGTTAAAACACATTTAATGGCTTTAAAAGATTTACCAGTCTTTTTAATTAAATGGCATATCATGAGAGAATATGACAGACATCATCTTTGTATTTTATTTTTAAAATTTTCTGTAAAGCGTTACCTAAATTCTTCAAAGGATAAAAGCAGGTAGCCATTAAGGTAATAAAATGACTGTGATTGTTACTATTGTTATTAGCTTATTTGGGTTTCCTATCTTACCTGCAATGAATATGAGTAATTTGCATAATTTTAAGAAGTCAAAAAGGATTATGTTGCATTTGTCTCTCAATCTGCAATGCCTGTCACAGGGTCGGTAACTGATTTTTTAATATATATATTTTTTAATGTGCTAAGAATCATGGTGATGATTGCTTCTATTTTTATAACATTTTTGAATTTCTAGAGCACACTCACATCTGATTTCTCAGATGAGTCTCAAAACAGTTGCAGGACCAACTAATGTTCCTTGCATGTTCCAGAGATGCATAGCCTGAGACTTGGAAGATACAGGCAACTTACTGACAGTCACAGTGTCACCACGGCAGAGCTGAGACCTAACCAGAACCCTTTGCCTCCTGTGCTCACAGTCCCTGCCCTCTGCTGTTTGCCTGTGTCTGAAAAGGACAGCCCACAAAACAAGGTGATCACCCGTCAGCCAAGCCACAGCAGAGGTCAACTCTTCACTCCAGGTGATTGGCTGAATTCTAAACCCGGTGGGTCAGGGGGAGACAGAGGTGGTGTGCCAGCTAGGGCTTAGAAGGCTGGGCAGCAGTAGGACCCTAGGCCCCTGGAAATAGTGCACAGTCTGTACAGGGTCCATTAGCATGGTTTACAGCTTGTGGACACTATGGGCAGGGGGAATGTGCTACTGCAGGCATTTTGATATCTTCCAGAATTATTGACTAATTTATGTCTGCTGGTCAGGGAGATGAGATCAAAGCCTCCTTAAGAATGCAAGGACAGAAGCCCGACCTTGAGTGAGGGAGCTACAGATGATGATCTTACTTTCGTTCCCCCTTGCCCAGGTGTTGCCTGTCTCTGACAGGCTGTATTTCAGGGAAGGGAAGGCAGGGCTATCGTCTGTCTCTGCTGAAAGATCGTTTGTTTTTCCAGTCTGAGCCAAGCAAAGGGAACCTTAGAACAATGTAATTCCTTTATCAAGTGATAATCATAATATCTTTTATTTTGTGAGCTTTCTCTGGGCCCTACAGTTAATGTAACTTTTATATTTCAACCTGCTTGACTCTCATCATAGGTCCATTCATTCATTCATTCATTCCATTGGTACATTTTTATTGAACATCTTCCTGAACAAACTATCTGGGGTACATATAGAGAGGATGAGGGGTATACACTGTGGTATTCCTGTATAGCAGATAAACCAAAATAAGTAATCAGACAATGATTTTAAGTAGTAGCAAGTAAAAAAAAAGAGGCAAATACAATACAGTGTAATATAATCTAATTTAAACTAATTATCTATACAAAGACTATTTTCAAATATGGCCTCCTTCTGAGGTTCCAGGTAAATGTGAATTTGGGGGGATACATGCCAACCCAGAATATCATATTAGGCTCATTTCACAAGCCAAGTGAGGCAGCTAGAAAATATTCAGACACCCATCAGTCTGACACTGACCTATCATTTCTTATTTATCATTTGTGTAAAGCCATCATGACCCAGCAACTTTGCACCTAAAGAAGAAAACAAAAGAAAGCAAAACCAAAGAAATACAGCAACTCAAAGCCCAACAGTAAGTTTTAGGAAACCAGCCTGACTGAACTGCGCAGGATGTGGGAACCAGTGTTACAGAGCCCTCACCTGACAGATGTCCAATTCCAGTAGCTGTAATATATATATATATATATATATATATATATATATATATATATATATATCATCATTGCTCATTCAACTTCTGTGTCTCGAACTATCATGGAAAAACAGGCTGGGCTCTAACCTGTGCACCCAGGTTCTCTAGCCAGAGAGACAGGTGGAGGCCAGGACAAAATATCATGACTGTCTTAAGTTTTCAGACCTGTTGCATGCTCCAAACACATCATAGTCACTGTACCACAGGATATCTATGGCTTGTGTGGGTATTTTAAGGGAATATCTGTTCTCTCCAATGGCAAGCCATCTCTGTGTGTTTCTCTGGATTGGGTTTTCCATGGGGCTAAGGGGTTCACATAATAAGATTAGAATGTTCTGGGTCCAGGCCTTGTCTCATTTAATATTGCAGAAATCTTGCTTGAGGCAGAAAAGGCAGAACTACTTTAAATAGCTCACAAGTGCCCTAAAAAAGCCAAGCACACACACACTGGCAGGCCCATGGGACATGGATGATGAGGAAAGCCCCTCTATCTGGACAACAGAACCCTACGTCCTCTCTTTCCCAGTGCCCAACATTTTGAGCCTGTCCCAAATGTCATGGACCACAATGTCAACCTCAATGAATGCTCCCAAATCTGGATGCATAGAGTAGTATCTAGGGCATTATAGGTAGGATAAACAGGATTTTCTCATCAAAATGACATGCATTTCCTATGTCCTAAATAATAATAAGTACTCAAATGTAAGATGCAAGTCAAAAAAATAAATCAAATAGAACAACCTGCCGCACCGCTGACATTAATGGTATCATCTGATCCAGGAGGATGAGGATGGGAGAACAGGGAGGAGACAGCATAGGGAGCCTACATCTGGAACTTGGTCTAAGCAGGGAGAGATGGACCCGGGAGTTTAACTAAATGTGCAGCCAATAAAGGGTAAATGTTCTTTTTTTTGAGCTGTCAGCAATAAACTCCTCCTTCTTAGGGAATACATCTCATGTATCTTTGCTGAATGGTTTATTTTTGAATCTTCGTGAGAATTCTTTGTACTTGTCCTTAAACATGTGTTCTGGGTAATTAGGGTGAATTATCTTTCTGTTCAGCAGGAAGAGGTGGAAAGAAGCTTCCATTCTGCCTGAGCTCTCAGTGTCCAGGTGGGGAGCTTTTAAAGGGAGGGGTCGTGAGCCTGGCCTGAGATGTGGACACCAATTCAACCCTCCAAAAGAGATAGCCACCAGCTCAAGGGCTATACATAGGAAGGTCCCTCAGATAGGTTCCTCAGCGACACAGCAGGGGACTCAGAGGAAAACAGTCCTGGTTAAGAATCTAGCGCTGGTCACAGTTTATGGGAAATTACAAGGGCCCTCTGAGATTTAGGTTTGTATTTGTTTGCCAGTAGTAGTATTTGAACTGAGAGCCTTCGGTAGGAACTATTTGAGACACAAACTCACTCAGCTGGTAAGTTGTTCATGCTGGTAGCTTGAGTCACCCTGCAGTTATCTGGCCTCAACTTTCCAATGTGCTAGGGTCACAGGTATATGACCTCACACCTGACTTGAGGGTCAGGATTTTTATTCTGGAAACACGGAAACCTTCATGTCAGCCTAACACAGTTGCAGGAAGAACTGCCAGAAGTCTGTTCTGGAAAGTCTAATTCCTTCTCCTTGAGTGCATGAACACCTTCACCCTTATTCTCACCATCAGACTGAGGCATAAATATCACAGCAGGAGGAAGGTGAAGGCTGAAAACAAAGGGTTCGATTCTTTGCATCTGCTTCCACTACTTGAGACTCTCTACCTCAGGGTCCAAGCACCACAGGTCTGCGAGTTCTGGGGGTATATCCACAGGAGCAGCTGGAGCAACCAGAGACCAGCATGTGGGAGGAAGCCAAGCCTACTTAGTCAACTGGGAGCGAAGGGTGATTAAAGATGATCACCAAGTCCAGACACTGGGAGAAAGCCAGGAACTTGCAGCCCAGTAGATCCCCATGTGGTGGTTGATCTCACCTGGTATGTCCTGCTGATCCTTCCCCAAGTTCCTGAAGCCGGTCATTGTGAACAAATTAGATGCCGGCTGTATGAAGTCCCTATGTCTGGGGTTAGATAGCTGATTGGGTAGCATGATTTAACTGAAGCAAACATTAAAATTTGTAATTATTTAGTTGTGCTGTTTCCTTCTCTCAATCCGTTTTCTACAAGAACACAAGCACCCCAGAGGCTGAAACTAGGCCTACCTTCTCCTCTCCCTGATTTCCCAGTGCCTGTTGCTTAGTAAGTTCTCAATAAATATTGAGAATGAATGAACTAGAATTAAATTAGACAAAATAACACTGTACACAGAAATAGTCGTAAATCTAGGGAAGGAGCAGCTGTGGGAGTGAGAACAGAGAGGGTCACAGGGTCAGCAGCATCGCAGTAGCAGCCCCTGCTCCCTTGTCCAGGTGATGGAGCCCCAGGAGAAGCTATACCAAGGCTGCCAGGGAGAGGGACTCACTGACAGGGAGAAAGAAGCTTGGGAGAGGACAACGCCAGTGGATCATGTCCAACAGGGTACCACCTCCCTCGGAGTCCCTCATTCCCCGATGCTGTGGTATCCACTGCTCTCCTGGGAGGACATGCGAATTCCTGCTCACAGTATCCCCTCACCCGGAAAGCTGACCGCTGAGCAGGCCTTTTTCATGAATTTTTCCTTCTTCCTGGGCACGTACAATGTCTGACTCAGCTCTGTTTCCCAGCAAGAACCTGGCACACAGTAGGTGTTGATCAATGTTTTCTGAACTAAATGTAATTGGGATTGATGCCCAAAAGGCAAATTCCTTCATTTCCATTGTTTAAAAATACCACAGGTTTCTTCTCATGTATTATGCAATGCAGAAATTAATTTATCCAGAACTGTTTTCCAATGCACAGCTTTGAAAGGTTTTGGTCTGCAGTCAACCAGAAATTGTGCTTGTGTTCTGGTGTCCTGTGCCTTCTGTACAAATGTCAACACTATTCCTGGGTGGGCCCAAGGCTTGTGGGAATGGCAGAAGCCAGTGCCTCCTGATTCCGCTTCCTTGATAAGGTCTGGAGGATGTGTATCATCCAGTGAGCTGGATCTTTTGTCCCTGCACCCCATGTGCGGTGGCTTCTTCATTCTTACAACCCTGAGGACAAGAAGCATTGAGGTATCATTATTAGAGTATGTTGTGTGAGGAGGCATATCACGACTGAAGTGAACTTGGGAAAGCCATCCGGCTTCAGTTTCTTCATCTGAGAAGAGAAACGAATGCCACTTTGAGGGCTGAATTAAGGAACTATGCTACCCCAAGTAGCCACAAAGTTTAGCATGCATGTTGCTCACTATCAAGAGCTTCGGCCTTTTCTTGGTCATCTGATCATCATTCCGATCCATTTCCCAGACTGCACTCGTCCATACTGCATGCCCTGTGTGGCGACCCCAGCAGCACATCAACTGCCCCTTTCACATCGGCCCAGCCCCGTTACCGCTTCTTTCTTTTCAGTTCTCCACACGGCAGTCACTCCTACAGTGAAATATAATCATGCCATGGTCTTGCACAAAGTTCTCCAAAGATCTCTGACTGTGCCTGAGACATAAACTCCCCAGGCAAAGTTACAAGGGCCTACACGATGGCTTTCTACTCTCTCATTTATCTTCCCCTTCTCACACTGGCCTTCTTTTATTTCAATAGACCAAGTACCTTTCTTCCAGTGGCGCGGTAGCGACTAGTGAGCAACCAGTGCTCCAGAATAAAAATAAACACATGAGATACAGTGGTGTCCTTAAGGACTTTGTAGCTTTACAGCAAAAATCAAGCTCTACATTTTTATAAAATCATTGGATGCACATTTCATAGATTAACACATATTGGCATACAGTAAGAATTCCATAAACATTTTTGGTGTCAGAAAAAGGATGAATTTTCAAGGCACAACTGATGTGCAAAAGAGCACTAGCTCTGATCTTCAGTGTTTAAAAAAGAAGAAGGATTTGCTAGAATCTCCAGCAACAGCAATTGGAAATACTTCAGAATTTAATTCCAGCATGGAAGGGCTCCATTCTGTTATCTTTCTTTCTCATTCCATCTAACCTAGTTTGTTTTCAAACTATGCTGAGTACCCAAAATTGTTTGTATTACTGAGTAGTAGCATCCATAAAGATGTCTGGGAAGTCGGCTGGCCAGTGTCCCCACTGTGAATAAAAATGATGTGGACCAATTGCTCCCCTCTGTGAAGAGCTAAGTGACAGTGAAGACAGACTCCAAGCTTTCAGACACAAAAAGGGCCTGCATGCCCAGCAGCCCTGAGCTGGCCCAGGGAAATGATAGGAAATTCAATTTCAGAAGAGCTGTTTGCAAAGTAATCCAATACATTACAGTGTGTGCATTATTATTGTATTATATTGAGTAATATCACATTTAAGGAGATTTCATAGCATCATAGCCATGCACAAGGGAATATAAAAGCAGTTAATAAAAGAGAGAAGTACAATTTCCCCTCAATGTTAGTTATGCTCCCATTATACTCGGAATAATAATCAGAGGTCCACTTAGCCTGACTTGGGAAGTAACAGATCTATAATTACCTCCTGTCTACCGTGTCATTACCAAAGGCTCAGCCCCAGTGCCAGGACATTGTGAATCATCAGGAAGTCCTCAGAACTCAACATCCAAGCCACAGAAGCAGAGTTAGAGCATCCTAATGCGCACACATCATCGGGGTGTGAAACCCCGCCCAGTTCAGGCAGATCCTATGCTACGTGAAGTAGCACACCCCTCCTGGATCCTGATCACTATGATTTCCCTCTGCTGTGGGTGGGTATTTGCCCACCCTAGCAACACTCATTTTCTAAAGAAAACATATGATCCCAACCCACCCACTACTATAAGGCTTCCTCCACTGAGTTTGCAAAGGCTGATGGGTAAAAATAATCCAAAGGTTTGCTGACAGCAATGGAAGGTTCTCTGTGGACTTTATCAAACACTGGCCTTAGTGAGGCTGCTGAGGTCTCTCAGACTCTTCCTAGGATCAATTACTCTAGCTACAGGCAGTTGCCCCAACCTGGGGCTCCCTGCCTTCCACATGTCAGTGCCAGAGACCAGCATCAGCTGCCAATTCAGTCTAACGTTGGTGTCTGTGCCACTGGGCATAAAAAGCTGTCAAGGAACATTAGAAAGAGGGGTGCTTTCTTTATCATGTAGGGCAGGGCTTGACTGGCAAGGCCACCATGTCCTGCTGGCACAATATAAAGCAATTTTCATTGCCTCTCTAAGTCTCTCTTTTCTTGGTAAAATAGGGGTAACACTACTCATTGACAAGTTTAGAATGAATGGCTTAAACTCATGAATACACTAACCAGTGCTATTGTCACTGCTCTATTAGTAATATCCATGTGACATTCATTCCAATGACCTCAACAGAATGTCACACTGAGTAGTAACACTTTTTGGATTAAAATCTTAGTCAATAGTAGTGTGAGTTTCTCTTGCAAACAGGGCAAGATGAAGTTATGGATGTGCTGGCAATTAGAAGGAGGTGCTGTGTTTCTGGTGTATTAACACCATCATTCAATAAATCCAGCACTGCACGCATGCTTTTTTTTTTTTTTTTTTTTCTTTTAGGTCCCCCAGATTTCCTAAGGAAACCCAGTCTGATGGAGAGAAAGAATGAAAAGGTGTGATTTATGGGTCAGGCAAAAGTAGAAATATTTATCAAAAATAATTCACATGACCCAAAGGATCTGGAGTAGGCAACAAACCCAATGTCCATGAGAACCAGCGCATGCAGAAGGGAAGACCAGCATGGTGCAACACTGCAGGAGGAGCAGCAGGCCAAGCACAGTGCTGCAGGCACAGCTTGCCCTGCAAATCAGCGCATCACTGCATGCTATATTAGCCTGTTCCACCTTTTAATCAAAGCTGACTTACTGTGAAGCCTTTCTTTTCAAAATATAGGCAATTAATATTTTTTGTATGAGTTGAAAAAAACTGGCCTGAGATCTTAATAAAGCCAGCAGCCTAACAATATGTAAGCTTTGGTTTGGATCAGTATTTGGCAAACATTTTCTGTTTGCTAAACTCTATATTTTTTGCTTTGTTGATCATAGCTCTGTTGGCAATCACTCAACTCTGATATCACAATGCAGAAGCAACCACAGGAAAACCATGAGCCAATGTAGTAGTTGTGTTTCAATAAAACTTTATTGATGAAAACACACAAAAGATTGGAGTTGCCCCATATGCTACAGTTCATTAACCTCTGGCTTAGGTACTCGGATTTATAATAATGGAGAGGATGGAGGGAGGAGAGAAAAGGGAGCATCTGTGAGAAGCTCTAGGTCTATGTCAGCTGGGCAGGGGGCAAGAAGGAAAACAACAAAGGCTCTGAGTTGTGGTGGGTCCTGTTAACCTCGACTTCACCATCTCTACCATGTCTGTGCTTATCTTCCCCCAAGAACTTCCAAAAAAAGCAAGAGGGCTTCTAATTCTGCATCCCTCATACCCTAACTTCCATTTCCTGGTGGCAAGGAAACTCCATGGAGCCAGTCCCCCTGCACTGCCTGCCTCCCATCGTCTTTCTCTTTGTATGGGCCCCAGACGAATGCCATCCAGTGACACCACCTGGGATCCCAGGCACCTCCTGGAATAATTGCTAACCTGACTCCCACTTGCAAGCCAATTAGAGAGAAAAGGGGGGAGCCGAGGCCCACCTCCTGTCACTGGGACACTGTTGCCTCCACGGCTTTTCTTGGTTAAAAAAAAAAAAAAAAGTAGTTAATTTCTCTCCCTAAAAAAGGCCAGAGAACAATCTATTTAAATTACAGTGTTACAATGTGAAGCAAAGATGCAGAAGTCAAATACAATTTAGGTTATAATTAGCGATTTCCTTGTAGCAAGTTTGCCTGGGAAATCCAGGTTCCCTGGAGCAAGTGTGCCAGGGGTTTGAAGGCCTCCTCCACTCTGTGGACCACTGCATGCCAAGAAGGGAGGCTTCAGCTGGGGACAGAGGAGTGTGTATGAGTGTGTGGGGTGTGGTTGTTTAAACTGAGGCAAGTCAGACTATGCACGGTATTATGGGTAAAGATTTGCTAACGTATCTGCCTGCTACCATGTTAAAATCATTGGAAAAGTAAGCAGTGTATGTTATTAGAACAATAAATCATGTAAAGTGGGTTTGTGGAATCTGCCAAGTCTGTCTACAGTCACCGAACCTCTGGGCCTCAGTTCCCTTGTCTGTCATTCCGTCATCACCAGGCCCATCCGTTGAAGTGTGCTAGGAAGAAATACACGGCACAATGCAGGGCCCCTGGCTGACCATAGTGTGGAGAGGGTGCCTCTGAATCTCGGCTCTGCTTTTCTCAGCTGCATGAATCTGGGAGGTCTCCTCCTCTGGACTCTTCCTCTCTGGGCAACAAGGAAGAATTATGGAACCTACCGACATCAAACGTCATAAGGATATACCCAGATCATGTGCAGAAGCCAGCAGTGTCACAGCTCCTGTATCCAGCATGAGCTCACTAGTTTCTTACAGTTATCCACACATGATGAATAATAGTTCTGCTTCCTCCTTTCTACTTCTTTTCAGCCCAAGATGATTATATTTGTTTTTTTTCCCACCTGCTAAGCCAGAGTCACGTTTGCATTTGTCCCCTTTAAAAGACCAAAGCAACCTATATACTCTTTCAACTATATGATAGACATTTTCAGAATTTTGTTTGTTTTAGGTTTTTCTGTATTATCTTTTATTTTTTTTTTTAAACCAAGGATTTAACTGAGGGGCTTATACATACTGGCAAGCATTCTACCACTGAGCTACAACCTCAGCCCTGCTTGTTTACTCTAGGAAAACTGCCCTCTCACTCTCCAAACAAGGGTGCAACACTCAAACATTCAAATTGTATTTCTTCTTCTGATTGATCTGGTTGAGTTGCACAGGTTAAAAACCTAGGTTTACTGCAGAATGAACTGGCCTGTATAACTTTCTTTCAAAGGATACTAAAATTGCACAAATGTCAGGTCCTCAAGCCTAAGAATCCTGTTCATAATAACAGAAGAATGGTTCATTTTATGTGTGGGAATGGCTTTCCATTCTGAGCCCAGGAGGAAGAGATACTGTGAGCCTCTATGGCGGTGGTAGTGAACCTATGACACACATAGCACAACAAACAATTATCATTGAAAGCTCTAAAAAGCTCACCACCACTGCTCTAAGGGATCCCCATGCTGCTTGGTTCAGCTGACATGCTTTGTGAGTTGCAATTCCTCCCCTATAGGGTCATCACCAACTTGTCAATTCCTAGTGAGCTTTTGCAGGCTATGAGGTGATAGTTTGGTAGACTTAAAATGTTTCAGGAATGTGATGGTAGAAATCCAGTCTCTGTGGTAAGGTTTTCCTGTCCCAAGAATGATTGGGATTAGAATATGGGATACTATGGACTCAGTTCATTGATCCTAACACAATCACAGGGCTGAGCAGATGACAACTAGATAAAATGAAAACTCTTCTTGGGAAGTCAGAAATATGTGAAAATAAGAACCACTCCTGGTTGAAACCTCTGGCTAGAAATCAAAATAGCAGGTCAAAGAGAAATGGAGCCTAAAATCATA
The DNA here is from genome assembly GCA_004027025.1 of Myocastor coypus. Classification (NCBI taxonomy): domain Eukaryota; kingdom Metazoa; phylum Chordata; class Mammalia; order Rodentia; family Myocastoridae; genus Myocastor; species Myocastor coypus. Next base: position 105,823 of record PVJA010001244.1, on the reverse strand, counting down.
TAGTCCAAGAACTTCTAAAAAATGGTATAGTCCAGCTTTGTCCATTTCAGTGTAGAGAGGAACTTGAGTAGGTGACCTTTGAAAGCGCTAAAAAAAAGTCCAGGAGAGAGAGAGAGAGAGAGAAAGAGAGAGAGAGAGAGAGAGAGAGAGAGAGAGAGAGAGAGTAAAAATAATGGTCGAAGCAAATAGACTACCTAAAGAGGGTCACGGTGCAGTGGACATTGCCTTTTAGGACATCTCTATTCTAGTTTCTATGGTGACAGTCATGATGCACCCTAGGCAGGTCTGTTTCACTCTCTAAGCCCCTCTATCATTTACAAATAAAGTAGATAGACCAGATGGCCATCTGGGGCTCTAACATCTTGTGAATTTCTGCACTGCTTGGCTGAAGCATCTTCATGTCATTTGTTTTGCAAATTAGAGATATAGACTCCCTTAAAAAGTTCAAGCTCTTGACTTCACCTCTACTATTAAAAATGTTAAAAATTAATTCAGGAATTATACAATGAATATCTTCTGAGGTTCAGCAAGTGACAAATACAGAAACAGAAAAGAACAACAAAACACATAAAAATTCACACTCCTGCTTACTCTAGGAGAAAAAAAATCACAAGATGTTATAGAAATGTGTCATCCACTCATCATGCCATGGATTACATGAACTGCCACTGCCACTTACGTTGAGCATACCATATATCTTTTTAACTCACCAAAGGGTCACATGAGATCATGGCAGTGATTGCATCCTTCTGAATTAATAGAAGAAATTATTTACTGTTCCTATAAGTATCTTTCTTTCATGGGGCAATCACTTTGAAACATACATACTTCTCATCCTAATCTGAAGGTATTTAAGTTTTCAATTGCGAACCTATGAGATAATTTAGAATCTGTCCAAGGAGAAGATCCGGTGAACTCTTTCATTCCTTTCTGCTCTAACGCTCCAGAGTCCCAGGTGAATCATTCCTGAACCTGCTCTTCACAGACAACTTCTGTTTCCAGCCTTAAGTACAGAAAGAACAAAGAATTCATAGGAACTCTTGATGGGCCTAAAGAGTATATGGCCAGAGAAAAAAGGCATGAACTGATATTTGGCTAATAAGTTACCCAAATACAGCCTGCAAAGTAGATAATCCCTGCTTTTCAGTTTATTTGAAAACAAAGAAAATCAACAGAGCAGGGCTGAGTGATGTAAAAATGGATTCTTCAAGCAATTAAGTCAGCCCTAATACTGCTCTTCCACAGCCCACTTCATCTTTGCATCATCCACTATTCAGTGCCTTTAGATCACATTGTGTGGTAATACTTGCTCAGAGACTAATGTCTTAATAAGAAATAGAGACTGTTGCAGCTTGGGAGATAGCTTAGAGGCCTAACTACCTGCTTAGCAAGTGCAAGGACCTGAGCTTGATCCTTGGCACCAAAACAAGCAAACAAACAAAAAAAGATAGAGATTGTCTACTTACCCGAGAGACTAAAATGGGCCAACAAATGAGTAGATGTATGACTAAGAAGAGAATTCCAAGAAAAAAAGAATGCAGGATGAAGATTCAAATGGCTAGAAACCTTGCAATGGAAATATTTCCTGAAGTCCCTTAATGGAACATTACATTAAACCATTAGCACATACCTGCACTTTCCTCGTTCAGTAAAAGCAAGCTATGTGTGAGAGCTATGGCGTTTCACTCATTTATTTCTCTGATAAACTTATGTTGTATTCTCATGAACTAGATGCAAGTCAATGAAGACTTTGTACTTGCAAGTTGTTCTCAGGCATGAGTGATGGAAAATTGTTTATCAATAAATTATTAGATGGAAGAGTTACTTCTAAAATGAGTCTTGGAACTTGAGTCCTACCTTGGTTATTAACAGAAAATGTCATTGATTTATATTTATTTTCTTGAAAAGCTCATCTGAATGATTCAGGGCCAAGGATAGCATATGAGTTCATGGATATGGAGAGTGTAATGAGTTCATAATTCTAATACCTAGAATTGCTAGAAGCCTTTCAGCAATGTTCTCTTCCCAGAAATTCACAATTCCTATACAGATCACTTACATAAAGGAAGAAACAAGAGGGTCAGAAAGGCTAAGTGACACACCACTGGTTCCACTGTTAGAACTGGAAGGTGAACCCAAAGTTCTTTATGCAGACTCTACTTTTATTCTCTTGACAACAACTAAAGATTCTATCCAGTGCCATTGTTCTCATTTTTTATGCTAATCTTCAGCTGACATCCAAGGCAGAGGTCCTAGGGCTTCAGAAGCACACTAGGCATGCTTGGAGCTACGCTGCATACCTTCTAGACTCACAAAGAGTTAGGTTCAACTGTGCCTTTTGGTTCACTAGTACTGAATGCTCTTGAAAACAGGCTTTAGAATAGAGCAGCATAGTGTTGGATAATGAAGGCCTTTTATTTGTGCTGTAAGCCAGGGACCCTTTATTCCAGAGCACATAGGAGTCAAAAATAAAATGCTCTGGCTTGAGTCAAAGAAGAGACTCATCCTGAGGTCTTATATTAAATACAAGTGGTGTTGACAAAACAGCTCAGTCATATTGTCATCTGAAAAGACAACTTTGAAGCTACTGAAACATGTTATTGGAGTTTGCTCAAGACACAGGTCTCAAACAAGGGCACAGTGCAATGCAGTGACATGGGGCCACTAGGCCCTCCCCAAGGTGACAGGAACAGCCTCATGCAACACTTTCTTGTCTGCAAGATCCACCTTTTTGGACTGGAGTCTATTAGGTCTGTAGGGGATCTCCTGGGCTTCTAGCCTGTGTGGCTTCAGGTCCTGGGTCTGACATGTTTGAACTGATCAAAAAATCTGAGAGTAAAGATCTCTAAGAAGGCACTGGACTCAGTCTCGGCATCTATAACATGGGATGACAATGCTTCCTGCTTTCACATTTTAGGTGTGGAAGTTTGACATAAGCTGAGATTGTAGACATAAACTTCTCAGATCCTACACTTACACTTAGTGAGAAAATATTATTTTAAGGTTAGTGTTTTCTGTTTCCCCTTTTGGGATATCTATATTCCTTATGTTTAGATCTTCCATTTGTCAATGACTATGCCAAAGTTTTCGTATAAGAAGGGCAAATCTTCCACAAAAGATAGACAAATGTCGTGTTCTGTGATCCACTGCCTCATGGCCATTAAGAGGCTGAGAAAGGAGACCAGAGAAGAAGGCATAATGAGAACAATAAGGGCATTGAGGGCCAATAATGAGAGTGAGATCCTTCTGCCCACAAACAGTGGAACCAAAGGACAGATCCTAACTGACCCAAAGGCCAGGGTCTTAGCTCATGTGCTCCTATAAATTAGAGAAGAATCTATAAACCACCCCCTGGAGCAGATTCTAGGTCTCTTTCCCTGGCCTAAATGATTGAGCCTATAAGTACTGGTAAAGAGGCCTTCCAGGAGGCAAGTAGAAATGGGGCAAAAATCTAGGCTTTGATATCAGACAGATATGCACAAGGAGCTCAACCACACCACTCTCAAATTCACACTAACCTCAGCTACTTTGTCCTTTATTTCCCCAAAGTAAAGTAATGGACTTTGAAAGATGTGGGGTTAGGGAAATGCAGCTCCGAAGCACAACTGCCTGCCTGGCAAATGCAAGGACATGAGTTCAATCTCCGGTTCCATCAAAAAATAAAAAAAAAAGAAAGATGTGGGGGTACAGTCAAAGACCACCTGAAAGGACTGAGGTGAGGCCAAACTGAGATGAACAGTGGAACAGCTAGCATGACCAGTGAGCTTCTGCAGGTGCCCATCAATGAGAATGTGCCTTGTTTCTGCTTTCTGACACCAGGTGACTCACAAAGTACTTTCTTTTGTCAAAAAAACAGGACAATCACACTCAAGAACATAGAGCCCAGCTAGCCCTGGGCAGGGATCGGGTAGTATATGCACGATTGGCATCTTTGGGTATTGTCCTTGGGGAACCCAACTGGAGCAAGTTCTTTGCACTCTTTGTAGTAAAACTGATTATTCACCACATTTTACATTCATCTACTTTTCACTATTTACACATGGGGGCACAGAAATATTTATATCTATTTTCTGTAGCCTAATTGGGAATTATAGTGAGGTGAGAAAAATCCTAGAAGTAATCTAATTACATCAGTGACATACTTGTGCCTGTCACAGTGCACACAAAAGTGAAAAAAATAAATTGGATCCCAAAGTGCAATGCAGAAGGACCTCCCAGATATAAAAGTTGACAATAGGTTTGTCTAGTAGATTTCAAGTGAGAAGTTAAAAGACACAAGGACTGAATTAGAGAAATGACAGGGATACAGATGAGACAGACATGCAGACACCTATTTGCATTTTCACAAAACACTTTTGGAAGGGGGTAGAATGCACTGGTAACTGTTGTTTTTTGGTAGAGTCCTAAGAATTTTAGAGTTGTGAGGGGGCAGGGGATTTGGGTTTTTATTTTGTGTCCCTTTTCAGTTTTTTTAGTCCCCTCTTTGAATTGCTTTAAAACAATAGCTAATTAACAAAAAGAAAACTGTTTCCCTTTCTTATTTGTCTGATATAATTCAGGATCAGAGCAATTTTGCAAAGAGTTAAGAGGATGCCATTGCCACCCAATAGCTGATCTTGCTGAAGGTACTAATGAAGTACAGAAACACTCTGAACACCCCAGTTGGAAGGGAGGCACTGAGGCTCCTTAGATGGCTCTTTTTCCCACCAGCAGAGCCCAGAGCTCAGGGAACACAATATAGGATTCATGTTCTCTCCCATAGGGTTCAGGAAGAGTGGGAAAGTGGTGGGAGACTCAAACACTCGGCAGAGGTGTTAAAAATAGAAGTCAAGTTGCTCTTGGAGATACACGAAGAATTCTCCACTTGCAAATCTCTAATTATAATATGTCAAGAGTAAAATACCTTGTAGGCACAGTATCCAGCAAAATACGGCACTGGGTTTGTCAGCACAGTGATCCATGATGTGTTTGGAGGGTTATGTTAAATAGAAATTCAGCAGAAAATGTCCCGCAGGGAGATGTCCTGGCCCTTTGGGAGCTGCAAAGATGACCTGGGCTGTCCTCTCTGTCTGTATTTTACTTAGTTCTGAGTGGGAGCTTGGGGTGCATGCTGCTTCCCTTTCACAGATTCTGCACTTTGTGTTAAATCATGTGCATATATTAGATGTTCTTGGAGCCCACCAGATGGATGGATGCTTTCTGTTATCCAAAACTACTCCATTTCTCCAAGAAAGGATGGCCTCTACCATGTCCTTAGAATGACATTAAAGAATGAGGATATATATATGTCAAAGGATACAGTTATTTCCAGAACAGCACAATTCTTTAGGGAGTATGATTTGAATTTAGCTCTTATCCAAAAGGCAGCTTTTTTGTGGTTCTGGGAATGAAACCCAGGGCCTCTTTTATACTAAGCACACGCCCGGCCACTTTGCTGTACCCTCAATCCCACAGTAACTCTCTATGTCAATACTGGAATGAGCATCACAGGTATGGAGAACCATTATTCAAAACCTTCAGGACCAGCCAAATAGCTCGTTGGATTAAAGTACCTACAAGGAGGCACAGGGGCCAGAGGTTCAATACCTGGGCCTGCCACACTGGCCCTACCTCTGGGGTGTTCTGAGACTGCAGTGGAGACTGGCTGTGGTCGAGCCCACCTGTAATTCCAGATCTTGGGAGGCTGTAAGCAGCTGGATCACTGTGAGTCTGATCCAGTAAGTAGTGAGACTCTGAACACCCTGAGGATCATTCCAAAATAATCCCAAATACCCTCAAATACTTGGAAATTCAATTCTTTCTGCAGGAATTGCAGAACATGTAGTATAGAGAAAACAAATCCAGTAAATCAGTGGGGATTAGGGCTGGGGAGATAGCTCTGTAGAATAAGTGCTTGCCTGGCAAGCACAAGGGCTTGGGTTCCATCCCTGGCTTCATAAATAAATAAATAAATAAATGATTTAGAGAAAAATTAAAGTAAACTTATCATAGATTAAAAACTCACCTTTGGGAAGGTACAACTCAAAAGGATGTCAAGGATAGTAGAAGCCAAAGAGAGATGAGTATATGTAGTAACCACATATATAAAATATACACAAACATTGTGCTATTTGTAGCAGAAGACAAAGTGGTGCCTTGTATAGTTCCTGAACTTCAGGATCTGCCCCAGAAGCCTATCCTGGCTATCTTTTCACTAACACCCCCACCACCCAGCTATCCCTGGAGAAGACAAAGTCACTGCCCAGCAAGCGCGCTCACGCTCACTTCCCGCATGCAGCCACCCACTGCCCTCCAAATGCTGCAGGACTTATTGGTAGCAGAGTCCGAGGATGCTTTCCCAAATTCAGAAATGCTGCTCTTGTTCCCATACTTTCTTTGCCACTGTCTGTGAGCAGCAGGCTACCCCTTTGAGAATGGAGAAAGTGAAGATAATGTAGAATGAATGGCCCATGTTATGTCTTGGTTTCAACATTTCCTTGCATCCTTGTATATGTACTCTTGCTTCTCTTTTGAATTTGAATCAAAGAGCTTCCAAACGCTTGCTTGCTTTATTTATTTATTCACTCATTTATTTATTTTGTACAGGGTCTTGCTAGGCACCTTGGACTCCTAGTGATCCTCCTGTCTCAGCCTCTTCAGCACTGGCAGACAGGTGCATGCCACCACACCCAGTTGGCCTGCTCTGCATCAGGGATTGAACCCATGTCCTTGTACTTTCCAGGCAGGTGCCTAGACTGCTGAGCTATCTCCCCAGCCCACTGTTTCAAATGTTTAGATTTTTTAGAGACTTCAAATGGATAACAGCAATAAAACTCATACATAATTAAACAGAGCAGCAAACTGTGGCATAGCCTTGTGGTGGAACAGCACTGAACAATGGAAAGGGGTAACAGAGGGACAGATGTGGTGACGTGTATGGACCCAACACTGAACATGCTGAGTAAAGGAGGACAGACAGGAAGAGCACATGATGACCAATGTCATTATCATGAATCCTTGGGTACCGAAAACTAAGCCATCACAAAAGGAGTAGATCAATCGACCACCCAGGAGTCAAGTAGCAAATGGGGGAAAGGATTATAAAGAGGGCAGGAGACAATGTTGATAGAGGTAATAGTGTCACATGTATACATGCAGTGTGTGTGAGTGATACTAGCCATTGAGCCCACAGTCTTTGCACTGAGCTATATTCCGAGGCTTTGCTGCTTTTTAAAAAATTTAAAACAGGTTTTCTCTAAGTTTTTAATCAGCCCAGGCTGGGCTTGAGTGTATCAACAACCTGCTTTGTCTCCCAGTGTGCTGGGACCATAGACATGTGGCTCTGATTGCACACTTTAATGATACTCAGTTCATTATGTGTCAATTATATGTCAATAAACTACTTAGCAAAACTATTCTTTCTCTGTTACTCATTGTTTCTGAACACCTTTTGTCCTATTCCTTTTGGCCTGTCACTCCAAAGTGCCCATAGGGACCTTCTCTATTCATACACCAGCAAATACAACCCAGCTATCCTACCAGCAGCTTTGTCTGACTGCTGTTTTTCTACATTTCTGTTTTTTCCCTTATTACCCCAAGAGCATGTTGTGGGCAAGGAACACCTACTCTAAATATTCATTTATCCCTCTACCCCTGAATCCCTGGCAAATCTCTCCTCTGCTAGAGGAAAAGCAGGCCCTTCTGTGTCTTCATTGATGCCTGTAGTATTGGCTCCAACAGAAAAGTCTTGGCTAGCCAGATAGCTTAGCAGATTAAGGTACCTGCTCAAGCAGATGCAGGGACCGGGGTTCAAGCCCTGGCATGCCATGCTGGCGCCACCCCTGGGACAGGCGCTGAGATGGCAATGGAGACTGGGTGTGGTGGCACGTGCCTGAAACCCCAGTGCTTGAGAGGCTGAAAGCAGGAGGATCACTCTGAGTCCAACATGTGTAGTGAGACCCTGTAGACCCTGTACTAAATACATTAAAAAAAAAAAAAAAGAAGAAGCCTCGCAGGTGCTTGGTCTCTAGGCTTGCATGACCCCATGCTTTCCTGTTTCAATTCTCCTTCTGGGTAGCCTACTTAGGTGCCACTCTGTAGCTCCTCTTCTTTCAAATCCCACCAGCTAGGAGCTTTCCAAAATTTTGAACTCATCCTTCTCTTTGTCTGTGCTTGAACAAAGACAGCAGTGAGCTCCCCTCCATGTGGCTGTCACACTGCCTTTACCTCTGGCTAGTGGCTGGCTACTCAGTGCCTTTGAGACCTAGTTCTTTAGGCACCTGACATTTCATTCTGGTAAGAGGTTCTCATGCCATGCACGTGGTATGGAGCTTCTTGGTGCTCTCACCATTGGGCAACCCCATGTCAGCCTCAGCACTGGGTGGATATGACATCTCACAAGCCAGAGGAAGTGGCAACTGCAGGACTCCTAGGAGACTGATCCAAGAGGCTTTCATGGCACTGCTGATGGCGATGACAAGAGTCTGACCTTGAGGAACAGAGCTAGAGAGCAGAAATGAGAAAGGAAAGCCAGAAACAGAGCTGGTGTTGGGATCTGATGGAGGGGTGCCAGGAACCGAGCTGTGTCCAAAGTCAGCCTCCTCCTGGGCCTTACGCGGTAGGAGCCAGCACATTTCCCACTGACTTTTCCGTGACGTCTGATCAGAAATGTTCACCTCCCTAGTCAGACCTTGGAGGCAGATCTCTCAGACAGTGTTTCTTCCCCCTACCACCATGATATATTAACTCCACAGAAACACGCACTCTGGAAAGCAGAACATTATTGCGATTAAAACAACACATAGCCCATGTTCTCCAGTGGGACTCCATCTCTCAGGGAAGCTTCTCTGCATGTTCTTTTGCTTAGGCTCTCTGGACATCCAACATGTTATTCGAATTCATTGTGCTGATCTCAAAAGTGCTTTTGTTACAAGGATGCTGAGCATCTCAACTCCCGCTGGAATAAGATTTCCCTTTGCTAGGCATTATCAACCCTTAATACATTCTATTTTGTTACTATCTGACTTGAACTGTGTTCAATGAGTTCCTCTTTCTCCCAACGTGGGTTTCCAGTCTATTTCTAGAGGCACCAGCCTGGCAGGATACGCAGTTTTTGCTGGTTACTTCCAGTCCATTCTTGTCCAGGCATCTGAAACTGTCTTCCCATCCCCTGAATGTAACCGGCTTTTTGTCAGTACTTTGGATCAAGTGCACTTCAAGTTCATGACTTTTGCTGGTAGATTCCTTCTGCCTGGAGACTTTTGTCTTCTTACTTTAAACATCATCTTCTTGAAAAAATGTTCTGGAGGACCATTTGTTGGTGGCAAGCCTGTCTTTTTACCCTCCCATAGTGTACATTTTTTCTTAAAAAGCATGTAGCAAACTTTGTGGCTACAGAGATAATTGGTTGTATCTCTCTCTGCCATATCTCACTAACTCTTACACTAAAATACAAAAGGGAATAATCGTGTCTGTATTGTTCAAGTACATCATTTAGTATAGGCCCTGGCTCTGCAAGATGCTTAGTAAATATGTGTGAGTGAGTTAACCTTTCACATGGGTTAACTGAATAAATAATGTCTAATTAAACTTTTTTTCATGTTCCAGAATAACTTAGCCAGGCCCTACTATCAATGACAATCCAAAATAACCAACAAACAATAGGCAACCATCCCAGTACTACTACACCAGGGCAACACACACCAGAGCGGCACACACAATGAATTTGAAGGGCTTAAGGGGCCTGCCCAAAGGTACAAAGGTCAAACAGACATCTGTGTCCCCAGGAGCCACAAAGTAGGAACCACCTAGAGGGTCATCAGCATACAAAAGCATGGCCAAGGTGTGGTAGTTGAGCCACACAATGGAGTATCAAGAGGAATGAGCCCTGACAACATTATGCATAAGGAAAGAAGTCAGCCATGGAAGGGAACTTGGAGACCATGCAGATAGAACACAGTAGAGCTCTCCCACTCGGGACCACCCTAGAAATAGCCAAGAGCTAGTCTCCTCCTTTCAAAAAAAAAAAAGAAGGAAGGAAGGAAGGAAGGAAGGAAGGAAGGAAGGAGGGAGAAAAGGAAAGAAGGAAAGAAGGAAGGAAGGAAAGAAAGAAAGGAAGGAAGAAAAGAATGAAAGAAAGAAGGAAAGAAGGAAGGAAGGAAGGAAGGAAAGAAAGGAAGAAAAGAATGAAAGAAAGAAGGAAAGAAGGAAGGAAGAAAGGAAGGAAAGAAAGAAAGAAAGAAGGAAAGAAGGAAGGAAAGAAAGAAAGAAAGAAAGAAAGAAAGAAAGAAAGAAAGAAAGAAAGAAAACTCTCTAAACCTGAAAAAAAAAAAAAAAAAAAAACCAGACTGGTGCTTGCACCTGGCTAGATAGGAGCCAAGATGTGAGGCACATCTGCTTACTGAGGGTTTTCCTTTTGGAGAAACCAAAAAAGTTCTGAAAATGGATGGCAGTCATTTATTGCATGACACCATGAGGGTACTAAAAGCTACTCAACTATTTAAGTTAAAATGATACATTTTATGTCAGTTATGTTTTAGCAACCAAAAGGGAGGCAGGCAGTGGAAAACCTCAGAGCCCATACTATTTTTAATATTTCCCAAACTAATCACCAAATGAATAACATACCAAGGAGCCATGTTAGCCAGTGTTTAATATACCCTGGGCAACGTATCTCATTTCCAACCAGTATTTTCTACCCAGATACTGGCTTTGCAGTGACCAAGGGGGGTCAGAGGAAAGTGGTAGAATTCTATTGCCACTGCAAAGTGCCCCAGACTAGAGGCTTGGGGTGGCTGGGCTTCTAAAGAATCCTTCAAGGCAAAGGTTGCTGTCTGCATGTGGTCTAGTCAGGTCTGGTGCTACACGGGATCACTGTAGGTGCTACACATGTGAACAATTTGATTTCTGTATAATTACTTTTGTGTAGGAAGATCTTTAATTACTCAGTAGTTTTATCTATGGTGATGAGAACATGCTTATTTTGTCTGTTGATTTGCTTGCCTGCCTTTAATTCATTCAACTCACTGCATGCAGTAAAATTTAGGTTTTTGCTGCACCCATGGACATTAAGACATAGGACAGTTCTCTTGCCCAGCCAAATGCTCTTCTGCTGCATTCTTGCAGTTTCTACCTCCCCATCCCCTTAGCACAGCGGCAGTAAAATCCAGACCCAAGGAACAGGAGCACCCAGCACAGAAGACTTTCCAGGGTGTTCTGCTGAGAATCAGAGGGCTGTGGTGGAAACAGTCACTAGATCTCTTTCAAGGGTAATGGAAATGTTCCAAAAGCAGGTTTGGGGGATGACTGCACAGCTCTGAATATTCTAAAAATCAGTAAATTTTACACCCCACCTAGGTGACTTTTGTGATCTGTCAATTATCTCTGTAAGGGTCCACCCGCTCAGCCACCCCCAGTTCTGCGGATGGAACCTCAGACCTTCATGCCATAAGTCAATGCCTCTCTCTCTCTAACCAACCCCTGAGCCACACCACTTGTTCCTTTAAGACCTTCAAACAGAAAATTAGATGAACGGGAAGTAGATGAATGTTTCCCCTTCACAAATAAATGTGGTGAGTAGAAAATATGTTGACTTAAATAACAGCAAGGACAGAGCTGATAGACTAAATGTAGGTTGGTTCTGCTTTGCTTGCCAGAGTGCCTGGGTGGAGGGGTGCGCCAGGCTAGCGCACCCGCCCCTGGCGCGGGTGGTCCTAGCACACTTACTGTGGCCGTGCCGGAGACCGTCTGCGCGTTGCTGTCCGCGGGGCTCTGCTCAGAATGCGACTGGGCAGGAGGGTACAGGTTTAACGTGTGCTCAGGGACAGTGCTCTGGCCGGTGTACTCTGGTGCGGGATGGGGGTGAGGGGCCGTGTATTCCGCGGGGATACCGTTCTGAGGCGGAGCAAACTGGGCCGAAGCATAAGGCTGAGCCATGGTGTCAGGGGCGGCCGCTGCTTCCTGATTACCCTGAAAAATCAGAAAGTAGAGAGAGGGAGAAACTCGTGAGTGCATTTCAGAGAAAACCTTTCCCCTGAGCCCGGGGACTGTAAGTCCCCTTGGACTTTCCAGGCACCTTCTACATCCAGCCTGAGATGGACCAAATCCCAGCAGCCCTCCCAGATCCCATGAGCAGGCTGTACCCACTGTGCACTCCCATGTTACGGTTGTAGAAACCGAAGCACAAAACAAAGGAATCACTTTCCCCAGCTCCTACAGCCTAATGTTCCAAGATTGGGAGGGTCTGTGTCCTAGGGGATGAGATTTTTCCTGCAAGTTTCTTGTTCCATTCCTCTTTGGGACGTTGTGAGCATGTAGTTGTCCACAGTGACAGCAAGCCTTAATTTGATCCTTAAAGTGCCAAGAGAGATTAAATTGAACGAGTGTGTTCTTGAAAAAAGAGATGATTCATCCAAGCATTTGAGTTTCATCAAAGTTTTATGCAACTTGGCTCACACAATAGGATGGGGTGGCTCCTCTTAGGCTCTTGCCTGTGTTTCATGAGTGTGTTTCATGAGTGTGTCCCGTGTGTGTGTGTGTGTGTGTGTGTGTGTGTGTGTGTGTGTTGCTCCTTAGTGCTGCCATAGAGCAGCCAATGGAAATTCAGGGACTAATTTAGACAAAGATTCCTTTCTCTGTGACAACCCCCTTCAAACTTTTCTATAAAATGTTAGACTTGGTGCCATAAGTCAATGCCTCTCTTTCTCTAACCACCCCCCTGCTTTATTTTTTTATAAGCCCAGAGTATTATCTAACAACTTGGCCTTCAGTTATAGCCTCAACATGCAGTATGATAATTACAGTCAAGTCAAAAGAAATACCAGAAAAACCTTGAACTCAAACATTTCCATTTCAAGAAACCTCTTTTTTCCTCCACCTCCACCCCCATAACCCTACCACTTTTCATATGCTCACAGTCACACAGACACACATACACACACACACACACACACACACACACATACACACACACAGAAACACATAGAAGGCAAAAGAACAGTAGCCTACTGCTCCAAATTTTTCAGTCTCAAGAGATGCTATTGCATAGTTAGAAAATACCAGACAGAAAGAAGGGGGACAGGGGGAGAAGAAGCCCAGCAATTAAGCACAGCAAATACTGGCCTGTCCAATTGTCTGTGGTCAATTAGATGTGACTTTAGCCCTCTGTAATGATAGGAGGGCAAAAATGTCAAGATGCTCACATTGCCTAGGCAGTCACCACCAACATTCCAGAGCTGATTCTGTTCAAGGACCTTAATCTGGCAGCACAAACAGGTTGATGAGGGCAGACACATTGTTTAGAGAGGACCCTTAATTAGAATGTGAAAGGGGACATTTGGAAGAGCTTAAGATAAATTTAAAACCTTTCACAAGTGAAAACACTCCTACCAGGTTCCTTCCATTTCCAGATTGATTTTTTCCAAACCTCCACAGATGCCACTGGAGACAAAGAAGACACACATGTCCCTTTCTAATATTTTCCCGTGGTCTCTGAGATGGCAGGGAGCCTGCCTATGCTCAGTTGAGTTGTTGCACACAAACAAACTATTACACCTTGGGGATCACCAAGGACTATAGTATCAGCTCAGCCTCTACACCTGCTTCCTCTGAGACAGCACTCTGGTTTGTTTGTTTGTTTGTTTATTGGCGGGGACATACCCACTCAGCCTGCCTGGTGTCCAGGTGATCCAACCCAGCCTGGGTTGCTGCTGAACCCTGTCACCTGACAGTATCCTGTCCACCAGAAGGTTCTACCTCAATGGCCTTGAGGATTCTGGTTCCTGGCCATTTATTTATTATTGAGCCTTTACTGAGTTAGACCCACATGACAAACCCTCGTCCCCCTGAGATTTTGCTGCAGATTTCACAAAGAAGTTGTTTTCCACTGTGATTGGCAGCTATAAAAATAATATGAGCGTGGAGCTTCCAAGAAATTCCTCAAGTTAGAGGACCTCCCTTCAGGTGAGACCACAGGCAGTTGCACAGGGTGGAGCACCAGAAGACAGAAAGCTATCAGGTGAGATCCCAGCAAATCTTTGAAGTCTTCAACACAGCCACAACAAACCAATACCACCGCTGTTTGCTTTACAAAAGCGAGTAAATGTCTTATTTCCCACAGTTCTATTAAGATATAATTAACACAAAGTTGTGTATATTTAAAACGTGTAATTTGATGTTTTGAAGTATGTATACGTTGCTAAAAGATCACCACATTTTATCTAGTTAACTTATCTCTCACCTCTACACAGTTACTGTGTGTGTGTGGTGTGAGATTTATTTTAAGATGTATGCTCTTAGCACATTTCAAGTACAAAATATGGTATTTTTAACTGTCGTCCTCAAGCTGTATATTAGCTCTCCAGAACTTACTCATATTGCATAACTGAAATATTTTATCCTTCTTTTGTTTAAACTAATTTTTGTTACCTACAAGCCATGGGATTTTGACTAATTAAAAAAAATCTTTTGCAAAAAAAAAAAAAAATCTTTTGCAGTTGCATAACTAAGTTACACTCTTTTTCCATCCCCAGACTATTCGAGGAGTATGTTCTTCTGCATAGAAATCATGGAAAGAACCCACTTCTCTGTGGCTGACTGGAAACCCCAAAACTTGGGGGGGGGGGGGCTTGAAGACCTTTCAGAGGGAATTCTCTGGGCAAGAGCTGGCTTTGTCCAGGTGAATTTTGGGCTCTGCAATCTCTAGATAGTTTCTCTCTAAATGGAAAAATAGATTTATGAAACCTCTGAGTTTGGGCATCTGGGGGAGCATGGAATGATACACTGGGGACATGAAGGTAAAGGTGACCCTCCTCTTTTGGGGACAATACTTGCACCAGGATACCTAGGACCAAGTGGTCCTAGATATGGGTTGCTGCTAAATGCTGTCAGTAAACAGTATGCTGTCTATCAAAAGGTTCTACCCTATAGCCTTGAGGTTTTCTTCACTGCGTGAAAATCTAGAGTGGAGGAACCTCCCCAGCACCTGTGCAAGGGGAAGGGTTCCTGTAGGGATGCAGGCACTGCATGGGAAAGAGATCCACCCAGAACCTCCTGAAGCCACTGCCAGTGCTGGAGAGGAAGAGGCCCTTCCTGCCAACAGCATACCTACACACTCGCTGTGGCCCTCTGCTTGGAAAGCCAGCCTACGGCCTTGCCTGGTACGTCTTCTTTCTCAGGTTCCAAATAAAGAACCCTGTGCTCTAGCTAGCTAGCCTCTCTTAACACTTGGATCCCAGGTCCACTGCCTTTGCCACAAGCTCCCACACAGCTGTGGCCATTTCTCCCATGGTGCCAAGCAGCACAGCCACTGTGCCTTTCCCCATCCATGAGCTCCTGGGGGGGGGCAGGACACTGGGCTGCTGTGCCTGCTCTCTCTCCAAGTTCCAGGAGTAGGCTAGCTGCAAAAGTGAAAGCAAGAAGGTCTGCACATAAATGCACCCTGGGAAAATGAATGCTGAGCTCTTCCAGCTGAAGATGAGAAAAGGGAGGAGGACTTGGTAAAGCTGGCCCACTGCTTGTTTTTGTAAATGAGGTTTTGTTGGGATGCAAGCATACCTGTGTACTTCTACACTCTCTGTCTATTTGTTATGCCACAGTGACACAGTTGAGCAGTTGTGACAGAGAGTACATAGCCCACAAAGCCCAAGCTGGTGCTCTCTGGATCTATGCAGAAAAATTTTGCTAATGACTATGGCAAAATACTGTTAGACAAGGGGACACCTTTGTAAGCAGCCAGTGTGGCATCCTCTGGTAGGCCATGAAGCTGACAGGAAAGCTGGAGGGACAGGAAAGCTGGAGGGACAGGAAGTGGATATAAGTTACCTAATGACTAAGAGGTGATCTCAATCTGGGAGAGATTGAAAGATCTCTTTCTTCCCTGCTTAATGATGTCCCTGGATTCTTAGCTTGGCTGAAATGTGTCAGCAATGTTGAGGAAGGTACAAGAGTGAGCCGGAATTGTCTTTCTGTCACCACATGTCTGACTTGTTGCCACAGGTGCACAAGTACACACTCACTTAGCGACAGTGGGCCAAAGACAAAGTCTGCCATGGCCTCAGGATTCTACGCTCCCTTGGAAAGGCGACCCCTTCTTGTTGCTGTTCAAAAGCCAGCTGAGTGGGCCTGGTAGATGCTGTATTGTGTTTGTTACATTACATTAGTATATCGAGTAAGGTGTTTGTTTGTTTGTTTGTTTAATTTTGAGGAATATAGGGCCATCCTGCAGTACAGTCCCATCCCTTTTTACATTTTTAGTTTTAGTCAGTATCTCACTAGGTTGCTATGCTGCCCAGTGTCCAGGCCAGAAATCCTGACCTCCGCTTCCTAGAACACAGAGGTTATAGGTGTACATGTGTATACTGCCATGTTCAGCTGGTTGGGCATCCTTAAACAGAGGTGTCCACTTTCCAGAGGATATTATGAAATTACAACAAAGGTTTTGTTTGCTTGTTTCTTTGTTTTTTGGTTTTTTCTTTTCCCCACAGTTGGGGAAGATGTGCTCCTAGCATGTAGCAGGGAGGGGGCAGGTATGTCCTCCCATGCAGGAGAGTCTCTCCCACAAGGGTTACCCATGAGTTCTATGTGATAGTAACACCAAGGTCCAGAGACCCTAGTTGCTGTGCTTTCCACCGCAATCTCACTTAACTGTGCAATCAAAGATGGTTCAGCCCAGGACCAGGAAATAATAACACCAGGACCCAGCCACAGTGGATCCTAGGGAATGAGGATATGAATCAGCATTCATCTTTATTCAGGTCGTGGGCACCGGTCACTTGGCAGGAGCACCATGTGGTAGAAGGGATAGTTTTCAAATTCCTTTCTATCACACATGGTGCAGTACTTCTTGTGCAGAAGTCGGGCACAGTGACATGTAGTGCAAAAGAGCCAGCAATTCTCTTGTATAGAGAAGGAAGCTAACTCATCCTTGGCCAGGGCAGGATAGTCATTTGGAAAATCTCTGAACCATTCATTGTAAGTTTGAGGCCTGGCTTCAGAGTCCTTCAGGTAGCATCCTGATATGCAAGGCTCAGAACTTTATCCTGTACCTGGAGTTCTCAAGCAGATGTTGGTGGGACCCCCTGCAGCTACTTATTAACACCAACAGCCTTTCCTGAGAGACCCTAATTAATATTCCCAACATTTGCACTTTAGATTAATTACAGCTAATATTTAATTAAGATCACTGTACTTTCTATGGAATTATTTTTTGCCTTCAAATGACTTCAGAGATCTCTTTCTTTCCTCCTTAGTGACGTTTCTGGATTCTTAGGTTGGTTGAAATGTATTCCCCGGAAAAATACATCAACATTAAGGACTCCTTTTCCATTCTGCCTCTTAGCAAATCCTGCTCGTGGAAACAGGCTGCTGATTGAAAACTGAAGACAACTTCCTGTAGGTAGCAGTGACAGGCAAAATTATTGGAAGCGTCCTGGCTAGATATTCCCTCAGTTGCAAAACTCCATATTTCTTCTGCTCCAATGCAAACAGCCCCTCCCCATGCCCTAAGTAAATGGAATGATGGAGAACTTCAGATGTTTACAGAGTCAGGGTGCTGGTGGGAGTTCCCCCTCTGCAGAGGATAATCCTGTTTCACAAGTGTCCCCCACATCACCAAGCCCTGCTGCAAGAGCTCCTGCAAAACTTAACATGCAGTGTTCAGTGCCAGCACTATTTTTGATAGTTGTTAAATGCACAGAAGGGATAGTGTAGGGGCAAGGATCTAAGGCATTAATTCCTGGTATCGTTTTCTGCCCCAACCCTTAGAAGCCTGAAATAAAAGTCTATGAGGATAAATGGAGAACAAACTTCCTTGTCTTGATATGCCAACCTCTTAGTCAATTAGAGCAACTCAGAAACAGCACAAGGAGATGGAATTCCGCAGCTACTCAGCACCCTGGTGGATGGCCTCCCTTTGGTTACTGAGAGCCAAAGGTTTACTGTAATGCAACAAAGTCTGATTGTACCAAGAAAAAAAAAAAGTCATTGCAATTTAAATGATATAATGAACATAAAATAGCCAGAATATTGTCCTTACTTCAAGTCAAACACTGTAATGTGAGTATTTAGCCTACTGGGTTTGCCTATTAAAAAAATAAAGCCACTGCCTCGGATGCCCAGAGCACCTCGTTGGCCAAGGTACTCCTGTGCCCTCAATTTTGTCTCTGAAGTAGGCTCAGCAGAGGAGTTGATGAAGCTGGTTGTATTTCTCCACACAGCCCCTGGTCTGTTATTCACTGCCCAGAGTGGTTTCACAACTTTTAGAAAACTAATAAGAGAACAAAAGGTGGCAGGTACTCGGACTACAAAACATTTTCGCTTAAAAATCGAATGCAAACTGCATTTCAGCTGAGAAATACTCTTTCTATGACAGAGCACAGAACGCTCTGCTGTCTTCCGTGGAGCTGCCTGGCTTTCACCGAGGAGAAAACGCGCCTATTTTCATAGCTGCCTAGGTGGCTGGAAAAGAACGCAGCCTTTTTCCGCCTGCGTGCTAGCATGTACGCATGCTTGTGTATTTCCCCAGCTTTAATAGCGAAACTTCTTGAGTGCCCTTCCTCCTTTCTGTCGCTGTAATGTATTCATCCCCTCTCCTGGACCAAACACAACCTTTAGAAAGAAGAAATGTTCTGGGATTGTCAAGATCTAATAAGCCCACTGATTGTATCTGTCCACGCCGCCAAGGAAATCGGGGACTCCCGCAGGGCCAGCCCCTCCTCCCAACCACGCGCCGCGGAAGCTATCCCTTCCAGGGGTGCCTGCAGCTTTCAGTCTTCCTGACAGTTTGGTTGACTTTAGTTTGGGAGCCTGGTCTGATTTACTTCTCTGGCCAAAAATCACGCATATTCCGAGAAAGCATCTTGTGCTAAACGGCATCGTGCCCCCAGGGGCACTGAAACAAAGAAGAAAAAGGCAACATGACACCATTAACCTGCTAGTTTCCCTCTCCAAGCAGAAGCCCTCCCACTCCCACCCTAAAACTCTTCTCCTTTACCGGGGGCAGGATTCAAAGAGACAAACTCCGTATTCAGGAAAGCACAGATTCAGTGCCAGGGAAGAAAGACTTCACCTCATTCAGATCACCACGTCCAGTGAAAAATAAAATAGAAAAAAAAAAAAAAATTACCTGCGGCACCATCCTGCACGCTCTCTCCTCCATAAGCTCAGCAGCTGTTCTAGTCCCACACCACAGAGCATCTGCCCAGACCAAGCCTCGATTAGGAGCGAGGGTGTGCGCACTGGGCCATGCGCGGGTGATCCGGGTGTTGGAGGCAGGAGAGCTGGGGCCGCCTGGCTGACCTGCGGCTCCACATCTGACTGCTCCCGAAAGCAACCCCAGATGGGACCTTCTGCGAGGGAGCCCGGGCCCATCAATCACAGCTCGCTCCTCCTCTGGCTGCTGCTCTCCGTTTTAGAGAGCTCCACTGAGCAGATGATTATTTAGAGGAGGCAAAATAGGCGCGCGCGCACAAACACAAGCACACACACACACACACACACACACACACACACACAGCACTCAGCTACATTAATAGCTGTTGTAAAAACACTAGAAATGGTATCTTGTACACCTCCTGGTGCTGGAGTTTTTCTTTACTGAACTAAATATATGGTATGCAAAGTTATAAAATCCATGGGGGAATTTTATACCAGAAGTATACTATTTTATTTTTTGCTACTATTTTATTTTATTTTTAAGAGAGGAGAGGGATGTGTGGTGGTCGCAAGGGTAGAAAGAGAGTAGAGAAGAAAGTACAGATAAAGAGATGGCCATAGGTAAATTCATAAACAAATACTGCGATATGAGAGACAAAGTTTTTTTCAATGATGATGTGTGGTTAATTATAAATCGGTCTTCAAGTACTGTCACTGAGTTGCATGACAGCTTTTTGAAGCTCAGCTCCTTAGTAGACCGGCAAGGTGAGCTTAGACAGCGGTTGCCAGAGTCTGGGCACTAGCTTTTGGTTCTGCTTAATGAAAACAATGATGAGTGAATTCATGGCATTATCACAAGGATCAGATTAAATAACCGATGACAACAAAGGAACACACTTAAGAGTCCGGGTCACAGTGTGCACTAAATAAGCAGATGTATTAGGTTTTGTTTGTTTTTTGTTTTTTTGTTGCTGTTGTTTTAATGAGATGGCATGGGAAATCCAAAAGCATCTTTGCCCATACAACTTAGAGTCAAGTGAGGGAGCAAGGATTTGATAAAAGAACCCACACATGGCCAGTGATGATGAAGATGATGAAGAAAATAAACAGGGGTCTTGCCGTGTCTTTTCCCGGAACCTTTATCTCTTTCTAGTTCATTGCTTTTCCTCCTCTTCCAATGACAAATAAAACAAAATAAAATAAAAATAAAACCCCTACAAAAGAAAATATTTCCCAGTGAAATCCAGCACCAGGCCAAAAGCAGTCCTTTTCTGTGAAGCTGTAAATATGTTGTTTTTCTTTTACTGTTGAAACAACAACAACCAGAGGGAAACATGAAAACAATTTCAGTCTCTGTTGGTATGTGCCTCACTTGCTCATTGAGGGAGCGGTTTCTAAGGTCCCAGGCACCTCTCTGTGGATAGCTGCTTATCCAGGAGATGCTCTGCTAGGAAAGGAGGCCTTGCTAGGCTGCATGCAGGCATGGGATGGGGTTTCTGAGATGATTAAATGCGTAATTAAATCACACCAGGGAGGAGGAGACAAGTGCCAAGACTGCCTAGAAGAAGAAGAAGCCAAGCTTCAAGTTGGTCTCTCCTGCAGGACTTAGCTCAGGAAGCCCCTGGGTGATTTACATTTACTTACTTATTTTTGACATTCCCAGTTCTTTTACAATGGAAGAGAAATCTGGATAAACAATGCCTGTGGGGTTTCATCTGCACTACTTCATCTCCAGCCATCTCCTGGAAACAACTCCAGTGCTACCAGGTAGCTAAGGTTAGAGCCTGCAGCTAATGGGGCTCTGTAAAGAGAAATGGCAGCTTCCTTTGGAAGCGCTGAAAACAGAAAACCCAGGTCTTTCCTTGCCAGGCTAGCTCAGCATGTGGGGACAGTGCTGTACTCAAGAAGCCAGACCCCTGGTCTCACAACAACTACAAAGCCAGACGTTTGCTTTTCAATCTGGGAAAGGGTGAGCAGGGCATAATGGACAAGTTACCTTGTGAAGAGCACTAGTTGAATGATGACAAAAGTACAAAGAAATAATGAAACAATGAATCCTTCTAAGTAGAGAAGAGGAACAGAACTAGCTTTGCAAAAGGATGCTATGGCTTCATCCGGGACACTGGCTCTTTACTACCAGTTAGCTGGAGTGCCATGTCTCTGCCTAAAACCTGTATACTACTCTAGAATCTCAATGTGCTCTTCAGCCTGCACATGTGTGCCCTCAAGTTGTAAAATCTGTGCAGGTCATAAGACAAAGATTCTTTAAGAGAAATCAACTATCCCACATAGCGGAAAAAATAATGAGATATTGCTATCTTATGAAACTGTTGTGTCACTAAATTGGCTTGCAATGTGAAATCTATCATGGATTGTTACTTAAAGATAAATAAAAAGAAAAATAAATAAATAATAGTAGACCAGGTAATTTCTAGGATCTATTTTTAACCACCTAACCTTTTTTTTTTTTTTTAACACTATGACCTGGTATCAGAGTCAAATATGGACAAATCGAGAACATCCTGATGGAACTATTAGCAAGTCACCCAACTACCTTATGTCCCAGTTTCATAAAATATAAATAGTGGTGCATATTTTTCTGGCCAGAGATTCTTATGTATCTTTAGTGAGAGCTGTGCATGGTGGCACACACCTATTATCCCAGCACTTGGGAGGCTGAGGTAGGAGGATTGATGCGAGTTTGAGACCAGCCTGGGCTACAAATGTAAGCTCAAGGCCAGCCTGAGCTGCATAGGGAGACCCTGTCTCAAAAAGAAAAAAACCAAAATCTTTAGCGAGAAACCCCCTAGGAATGTGTCTTATTACACAGTCCTTAAGCACACCTGTTTTATCAGGGGATGAAATTGGTCCCTTCCAGTCCAGCAAAAGTTTGCATCTGTAGAGTAGAGATCAAGAATAGTGTTGGACTCGTGCTTGCCATGTTAAGCACTGTAATCCTAACAACTCTTATGGAACAGACATTGTGGCCCCTTCTACAAAAGAGAAGGTAGAAGTACTAAACAAGGGGAAAATATTTCCTGATGTATAGGAACTAAAAAATGAATAAGTAGAAGAACAGAATTATAGCCTAGTTAATCCTAAGGGAGAACTGTTGTTCCTGAATCCACGCTGAGGTAGACATGGAAGCGGTAGTAGTGATGAAGACAAAGATGAAGATGATGAGAGTGGGACGGTGGCAATGATGGTGGTGGCAACAGTGCTAAGAAACATTATCCCTACTATAAACTGTACCTGGATGGCTTCTATAGTGTGTGTGTGTGTCCCAAAAGCCTGATGCACCCACAGGTGGGGTTCTGGAGAGGGACTGCATCATCTGGGTACAGGTGATATAGTTACTGAAGAGGGAAGATGGGTGTGGGTGGTCCATCCAACTGGCTGGTAGCGTGGATGGAATAAAGAGGGAAAGAACTCTTCTCTCCCTCCTGGCTACTATACCATGAACCGATTCTTTTCTCCCTTACTTCCTGTGCCATGCTGCTCTACCTTGGAACCAATTGTTAGAATAAAACCTATACACACTGTGAACTAAAATAACCCTTTCCTCATCTTGCTTGTGGGTGTCAGGTGTTTCATCCTAGCGATTACAAGGAAACTAAAGCCATGCCAGCTATTGTTCTAAGCAGCAAGGGTTCAAATGTCAGAAACTATTTCCTGCAGGAGCTCATTTAGCAACAACTCAATATGGACGATAACATTATCTTTTTCAGAGGAGGTCTACTACTTACTTGTGCATATCAGTGTGAAACTAACACCTGAATTTATCGAACACCTAAATTCCTTGTTGTTGTTTTTTTGTTTTAGTTTGTTAGCACTGGCAATTGAACCCAGAACATTCATACATCCTCAAACCTTTTTTTTTTTTTTTTTTGTCTTTTTAAGACAGAGTCTCACTATGCAGTTGAGGCTGGTCCTGAGCTCACTTTTGTAGCCCAGGCTGGTCTCGAACTCGCATCAATCCTCCTGCCTCAGCCTCCCGAGTGCTGGGATTACAGGCGTGCGCCACCACGCCCGGCTACATCCTCAAACCTTTTAGCTTTCTTTCTTTAAATATATATATATATTTATTTAAAGGGACTGTATATATATATATATATATATATATATATATATGTATATATATATGTATATATATACAATTTTTATTGATTGACTTTTAATTTGAGACAAGTTCTTGGTAAGTTGCTCAAGCTTGGCTCAGACTTATGATGATCCTGCCTCATTCTCTCAGACTGCAAGGTTACAGGTATGCATCATTACACCCACCTGCATTCTACATTCTAAAAGAGTTGAATATTGATTCGAATATGACCTGATACAGAGCACAAAGAGCTCAGCTCCTCACTATGCTAGCTTGTGGGAAAGCCCCTCCTGTGGAAAGAGCTCTGTAGCTGCCCTGGGGCCATAATTCACAACAAACAGCAAAGACAACAAGGTCTGAGACACAGATTCCAGTGAAAGCAATTTCATTTCCTGACCTTGAGAAGGAAGCGCAGAGAAGACAGAAGCCACTTTGAGCAGCTGACAGACACTAGCCAACCACAGAACACAACCTTGCCACAGGGGCATGGGTCAAAGGCTTGTGGGGGTGTCTGTTGGGAGAATGTTTCAGCCTGGTTTTCTAGGTGAATTTACAGAGGGCAGTGGAGAGGTGGTTTTGCTCAAATCATTAGTGATAATCAAGGAGAGCACTTTGTTCAAGTCTGGAACCTGGATAGGGTCACTTTCAAAAAGAGATGCCTTTGTCTGCAAAAGTTAGCAGTGTCTGGAACAAGCAGCGGGCACGTTAGAGAACAGGTCTTCTAGCCTTGGTCTTCTTTTCTGGGAGCTCAAGGGATCCTGTCTTGCCATTTAAAAGTGTGTATGTGTCAATTCAAATTTGAGCCATGAGCACTTTTTAATACTTTTCTGGGCTCTACTGTAAACTTTCTTAACACAGGGACCTCCTATGTTTGTTTTCTTATTGGTTTCTAACACTGTCACCTCAAACTTCTCAGGGTCTGATTGGCAAACGCATGCACACCCCCACACACATACATACACACACACACACCTATACCCATACATGCACACAAAAGCAGTCTAGATGTGTACATTAAAAACTGAACCCTAAACATATTTGTCACTCACACCAAACTCTTCTTCTTACTCAGTTGTTCAGGACACTGAGAACAAGGTCAAAATCATCAACTCTTGCTCTGCACTGTTGTAAAAAGGCGTCCCCACTGCACTGTCTCAACTTTGTCCTGTGGGATTTCTCCTTGCAAAGTCATGCAGCACAGGGTTCACTTGTCTGTGTGTGCTTAGCTATCCATTCCTGTGTAGTGCCTTTTCTGAGCACAAGGGTCAGCCCTAGGTGCAGCTGCTACCGATGACAAGGCTTCTCTGACGGTGCTGTCTAGTGTCAAAGGAACATCATTTCCTTTCTAAACATTACCCAGCTTCACCTGCACAGGGCCTCTACTAATAAACTTCGTCAACATGCCCACTTCACAGATGCAGAGCACTAAAGCTTCGAGGTAGTGAGCGACTGACTTAGATTCAAATCCAAGATGTCCCCCAGGGTTGGAGTCCTTTCTGTTATCTCTGACCGACTCCTTGGTGTGGTGTGACTGGGGTTGATATCTATAAGGGTTATGGGGGAAAAAGAAAAAAAAAATTCAAGCAGGAAAGCACTTGCTATTCTGGCAAATGTCCAGTGGCTCCAAGGTAACACTGGAAGTTTCCAAAATGACATAAGATCTTGTTCCTGCCATTGATCCTAAGATCAAGTGCCCAGGTGGGTTAATAATGTTAATGACGTTGTCCCTAGGAACAGTTTCAACCATAATGGTAATAGGTTAGAAAGATTATCACCATATGTTTGCTGCTACCTTAAGTGGCGGAACAAACTTCACGCCACCACTGTCAGCTTCGGGATGTGGGCACAAGCATCCTCTTCATTTTATAAATGAGAGCTTCTGAGAGGTGAGGCAAGTTATCTACGTTTACACCAAAGGAGTGATACAATTTGGAACAATTAAATACACATCTATAAGCCTAATCTCGTAGCTACTATAATTTTTAATGTTTTTATTTTCAAATAATGGTAGTCCTAAGGAAGCTTTAAAAAAAAGAAAACATGAAGAAATTCATGGGTATTCTTCCTTTATCCCCACTCCTGGGGGTCTCTATCATTATTACGCTGTACTACAAACATCAGGAAATAAACTCTGTGACCAGCACATTCAACTGCTGTGCATGTCCTGAGGATTATGACACAGAAAGCTCAGCCACTGTGGTACTGTGCCACAGATACCACACCATCGTCACCACTGCCATCTCTCTCTCTCTCTCTCTCTCTCTCTCTCTTTCTCTCTCTCTTTCTCTCTCTTTCTTTCTTTCTTTCTCTTTCTCTCTAAGTGGCAGCCAAAGCTGCTTACCATAGCACAAATATAGCTGTATAGACAGAAGGACAAATAAACAAGGAGAAAATCAAACCATGCCAATAAACACTGGCAAATAGTGCTCTTGTAAGGGAAGGGACAGACAAACATATTTCAAATTATCCAGTAAGGATTCTTCCATTTTTGGATATAGAGGAGGTCTCCATTTAAACAGACTTTCCCCATCCATCTTCTTTCACCAGCCCACATTTTCTTAGAGAACGGGTGCAAAAGGCTTTCACTGCCACCACCAGGGTGACATCAGTGTCAAACTTACTTCCAAGATGAATTTAAATGATGGCCATTGCTGCTAATAGTATCACACTTAGCCAAATTCACAAAAGATGAAGGATGGATTGTACTGCGTTACATAGCTTACCTGCACCTACCCTGCAGATATGATTTGGGCTACCATTGCAGCACTGCCTACGCCAGCAGATCCACTCAGAGGTTTCACTGCCAGCTTCTAAGTAAGAGACAGATAGGCTTGGTAGGAGAGGTGGCCACTGCACATACAAGCCAAGTGTTCTGGAGAAGCCAGTAGTTATGCTTTTCATTGATTAAAGTGCTCCATTAAGGATGCCACCCAGAGTCTATCTCTAGATCTGGAAAACTTAGAACACTAAGTCACAGGGATTACCATGGAACCATTCCCTCCTCTGGGGGATGATGTTACAGATTAGGAAACACACAAGCCTCTCATAAGATCATAAGCTCCTTAGGGGTAGGTACTTGGGTGTATGTTTCACTTTCTCTCTTTGTCTACTGCAATTCATAATCAAATATTCAACATGATAACTATAAGTTACCTGGCATTCATCTCCCTTGAAGGAAAATGTCTGATGTGGTTACCACAATAGGCAAAGATGATAAAATATGACCTTGTCTTTCATTGTGTGTTGCATAAGTGTTAGCCTCTTATAGTTTGCCAACTGGAAAAAAGGGCTGTCATAAAATGAATTATAGTTGAACTTGGAAGAAATGAAATTAGGAGAGACCGCCAGAAAGCAAGAGCAGTGAACTATTCAAAGGGCCAGGAACATGATATTCACCCAATTGTTTTTGCAGCTGAATACTGTGAATCTTCAAGATGGCAGGTGTTGGTTAGGTCTGAGGGCTAGAATGGCGGACAAGCTGGACATGACCTTGGCATCCCCATAGTGATAGGCTAGAATGGATCTCCAGATCTAATGGTATAAGTGGATGAATGCCGTGAAAGAGAACTATCAGAAAGTGAAGGGTTAATTGAGGATGACTTTCCAGAAGAACTGGTATCTTGACAGGTGAGTAAGCAATAGTCTGGTGGTACACCATAGGTTGGCAAAACAATATAAAACCTATAGGTCAAGGAAAGAGCAAGTAATCTCATACTAAGAGTGGCAAAATTAATGAAAAAGCATAAAAGAACAACGGGGATGTTTTCTGAGTCACAGGACCCATAAGATACAAGATGGAATTAGAGAGCTGTTAGAGAACTGGATTAGCTGTATCTTAGGACAGAGGCCTATGTCTGTCTTACAGATCACCGTATGTGCGGGACTACTATTTTGAAGAATTGCAACAATGACACATGGCAGGGTAAAGTGGATAAAGCAATGGCAAGATGAGAAAGGCAGGTGATACAACCACTACATTTCATTCTCATGCGAAGCAATTCAAAGGCTCAAAGTAGAAGAAATAAATGAAGAAGCCAGTCACCAGTTTAAGTTCAGTTTACTTAAACCTGACAGTCACCTCTGTATTCTGCATTTATATATCACCTCTTCTGAGCCTTATATTCATTGTTGGAAGGTATGTGGAATGGGAATTGTGCCCGTGTAACAGATGAGAAAGTGAGGCCCAGGTACCTCACTGGTAACCCCCCCCCCCAATTCAGATAGTTTTTAAATACTGTAGTTGTTATATAAACAATATAAGTATATTGTTATATAAACAATACAAATATAAATATATTTCTATTAATCAAATTACTTCCTAAATTCTTCTATCTATACAATTGGACAAGTCTAGCAGTATCAGTAGGTATAGTTTTTTTTTTTTTTTTTCTTAAATGTATTTTGTACAGGGTTTCACTACACAGTTTAAACTCATAGTGCTCCTCTTGTTTTCAGCCTCCCCAGCACTGAGATTACAGGTGTGCACCACCATACATGCTCTTGGTAGTTGACTCAGTGTGTGCTGGGGATGGGGCTGGTATGGCATGTAGTGCTGGGATTCAAATTTTGGTCCTTTTGCTTGCCTAAGCAGGCATTTAGTCTGCTCAGCTATCTAGCTGGTCCTAGTAGGTATCATTTTGAAGTGGATTTCTTGATTCTTTTGTTCCTGTCTCACAAACTTTCACATGCAGAAAAACAAACTGCATATGGACATTATGACAAATGAAACAAAATAACTAGGCCCCTTATCAGAACAAAGTAATAACAAAACTTGACTTACAAACATAGCAACTAAGAATGTAATACTGGGACTCAAGTTCTCACAAATTTTTTTCCAATTATATTTAGAGGGATTGATAATGAAGAGCTCCATTTTCTCCCCCAAAAGCCAAGGTCAGTAACTGAACCTGTCCCAACAAGAGGGTCTCTGAGCCTGTATATCAATTATCATATCATCTGAGACTGAATTCTTCATGCACATGATAGCAAAAGATACATGGATGGGTTGAGATAGAGCTCAGCAGCACAGCATCTGCCTGGCAAGCACAAGGTCCTGAGTTTGATTCTCAGTCAAAAAGAGAGAGAGAGAGAGAGAGAGAGAGAGAGAGAGAGAGAGAGAGAGAGAGAAATGCTTTTAATGACATCTACCTGTTTGATTTTTTTTTTTTTTCTTTTTGAGACAGGGTCTCACTGTGCAGTTCAGGCTGGCTTTGAGCTCCCTTTTGTAGCCCAGGCTGGCCTCGAACTCACAACGATCCTCCTGCCTCAGCCTCCCAAGTGCTGGGATTACAGGCGTGAGCCACCACGCCCGGCTACATCTACCTGTTTGAATGCTGAACTGAGCAAGGCTACATGATGGTTTGGCATAGAGGACAGCTCCATTGACTTCAGCAAGACAGGCTTTGCATAAAGTCTGTGTGGCCCTAAGGAAGCTTATCCAACTGGGAAATATAGAAAACGTTGCCTTGTTCATACATAAGCAGGAACTGGAATAGCAGGGAGCACTTTTGTTCAGATGCTAATGTGCAGAAGTCTGGACAAACAATCACGTGCAACATAAAACATTACAGTTAATTTGTTAAACAACTCCAAGACAGCAACTGCTAAGGAAACTGAGGCTGGCAGTGAGTATGTAAGTTTAGTTCAAAGGCCATCACACAACAACCTTCATATATTTTCAAGCATGGTTGTGTTTGCCTAATTTTGTAGAATACAACCATCTATGGATAGCATTCACTTTCTCCACTAACTGGTTTTCCCCATCTGATTTTAGCATGTCTTCTTCAGACTGGCACGACTATTCTTGGGACCAATGCAACTGAAAGATCCTCTTTATATTTAATTATTCCACACTCACATATCTGACTTAAATACACTAAATTCTTGCTATTTCAAGGTGAGTTATTTTCTACTCTGATTTACAGGTTGAAATTATGGCCCCTAGTATCTCAGAATGTGACCTTATTTGGAGGTAGAAGAGAAATAGATGCCATTAGTTAACACCGGGGGTTCTAAAGAGGAGAAATTTGGGACATTGATGTACATCTAAGGGAAGGGTTATATTAACATGATGGCAGGGGTTGAGGCAACACTCCTACATGTCAAGGAATGCCAAGGATTGCCAGAAAACCAGCAGGAACTAGGAGAGAGACGGTGCATAGGTTCTGCCACAAGTCTCAGAATGAACCAGCCTTGTGGACATCTTTAGCTCAGACACCTGTCCTCCAGATCAATGTGCACTAGATTTTCATCACTGAAACCATCCAGCTTATGATTCTTTGTTATGGTAGCCAAGCAAGTCTATGTGCCCACTGCACACCTATCTTGAAGGGCTGGAGGTCCTGTGATGGAAAGAAAGCAACCAAGTACATCAGTCAAAGATGCTGCAGCAACTTGTCTATTTACTGCTTTGTGTATGGGTAAGATGGGAACGTTGAGGCACATGGCCATTGTCATGTGACCTCACTGCCCTCTGGAAGTAGATGTTCCTGGCTTTTGAAAATTTGGGATCTGTTCCAGTGGCAAGACTTCATTCAGCTCCCTACCGCAGCAATCACTAGTCATGTATGGTCACTATGTAGGGGAAAGGTGGGTGGTCTAAAGTGAGATGCCAAGCTGGGGTGGAGGGGCATGCCTGTAACAGCAGCTCCTTGTGACTGAGGCAGGAGGATCACAGTATGCTTTTTTCCCCCCTCGTTTCTTTTCTTTAATCAGTGGTGGGAAGTTACACTTAGGCTCTGCTCTTGTTAGCCAAGTATTGTACCACTGAGCTATATCCCTGGTCCTTACATTATATTTCTGTAGAAAAGTAGTGGCTACAATAATTGATGTTGGTGTGATGGAGTTGGGGCTGGGTGCAGGCTCCTACCAGCTGTCAGATTGGGAGATCTGGCACTGAGATGAGACTGTTCACAGCTAAGACCTCTGCTCCCTCACAGCGCCAAGTGACCTTTCAGGTACATAGGTGGACACCTATCGAGGTGTCCTCGCAAGGCTGCATCCAGAACAAGGAAGCCTGCTTTCCACCCCATTCCACCTTTGTTGTCCTAGAATTTCTTACTTTACTTGACCCTTTCTGTACAATTGCAGAATCAAGCCCGAGACAACCTTCACAGAAAGCGCTTTAGAGCAGAACATAACTTGCACTTTACCAAATCTGACAAAGCTCCCAAGGCTCTGAGAATCTGTCTAAAGTGCCTATTTGGGGACAAGAGAGGTAAAAGGCTTTTAAAAGCTTGTTTTAACTCTGTGTGAAATCAACTGACTAATATTTATACTGGGCAGCTTTCTGCAAAGATGAAATAAACTCTCTACAAATAGCCTACAGAGCTCAGACATTCACCGTGTGTGAGGTCAGGGAAGGAACCCTTGAACACACTCCGCTATGCAGGATGCTTAAGGCATCTGCAGATATTCTGAGTTACATCCTGCTCTGCAAGGTTATCCACTGGATTGGATCAGAAAGAAGCTAGTTCTTTTTTTAACTCTCACGGATACATGGTAGAACGTCTAGCATCTATCCATCCATTCATCCATTCACCCAGTCAATATGTATTTTTTGCTGTTTCAGGCATAGAGAAATGTAAAAATGATATTTTTATCTACTGTGCAGACTTCTGGTGGGCTTAGAATAAGCTTTTGTTTTGTGTTAATATAAAATACATTCGGAAATGAGAAAATAGCCTGTGCTCAAATAGATATTAAATTCTGGATAAAGAGAGATACAAGGATACGAGAAAATCAGTGATCAAAGCAAGTGTCATGGATTTTGTAGTACAAATATGGATAGAGAGGCAGGTCCAAATTTAGAGATGAAAGGTACTGAGTGCTTCTCGAAGAATGTAATGGCGGAGACAAATCTTATAGGAAAGCATCAGTGGGCTATGCCGCAATCTGAGGGAGAAAAACGTCATACATACACAGTCGCACCAGGGGGAGAAGGGGAGAGGACACAGAGCATGAGATGGTGTCACCAGAGCTTATATACGGTGGGAGCTGGTAGGAAGTAAGCTTGAGGGCATATAAAGAAAAATCCAGAAAGCTCACATACACAATCAATCCTTTAAGGGATGGGCATCCATTGAAGAGCTGCAGGCATGAAAGTCACAAGGACGTGTGTTTTAGGAGAAGTTCTCTGATGCCAGAAGTATCATGGGTTGGAAATAGGAAAGGGCATAGAAAGAAGGTGAAAGAAGACGGGTGCAACCACCTGGAGGGAGGAACCAGCAGGAGTGGGGACAGAGCATAGCAGAGGGGATAGGACTGATGGATCTATTTGCATTAGTTAGGATGCAAATTTTAACTATTTGATCATTGCTGTGTGCAATGGACTTAGTGATGTTTTTTTTTGTTTTTTTTATGTCAATGAAACTCCAGCATTTGTTCTTTAAAAGGTAATGGAATTTGGAACAATTATGTAAAATACAGACAATAAAAACTTTATTGTTATTATTGCTGTTGTTGCTTTTGGAAAGGGGGTCTCATGGAGGTGCCCAGGCTGGTTTTCAACTCACTGGTTCAGCCTTCTGAGTAGCTGGGACTACAGATATGTACCACCAAAGCTAACTTGAATCTTTTTTCTTTTGAAAGCACTGAAGGAGTCAAATAAAAATTAAAAAAAAACACTGTTGTATTAAAGGCTGTACTATTACAAACTAGCAAGACAAGCCCTATTATGGACATTAAATATGGACAAGCACATTTTGTGGGTTAGAGGTAGAAATTATACTGATGATGGTGATCATAACCATAGTCTTGTATGAACCATGTTATATCCCAAATATCTTACAGCCATCATCTCATTAAATTCTCACATGGAGTCTAAGATGGCTGCTACTATCCCCATTTAAAGTGTGAGGAATGCGACGCTTAGAAGGGAGGTCTGGCTTTGGCAAGATGCATTGCTAGTAAGTGCTAAGCCCAGAGCATTTGCCTATCCTGTACATTCCTATCGCCCCATGTTTTGCAGGAATTCTCCCGGTTGTTCTCCCTATTAGCTTTCCCTCAGTGTGAATACCCTTATTGAGACTCTACAAAATCCAAAAGCAAACACATCAAGAAATTGTGCTAATGTTCCAATAAATCACTTCACTTCTTTGAGAAGACAGGGGAATAAAATAAAAAGTAAACAGCATAGTTCCTACACTGAGGAGCTGAGAGACTGAAGAATCACCTTTGACTAAGTTCTAGAACACAAGTTACCTATAAAGCAGAAGGCCTGCTCCTCAAAACCGGGCTTCTCCTCTTGCCAGGTACATAGTCTAAAGTCAGGAACATACGTTGCTAGTGCCTTGGTGTCTCTCTATTATAATAGAAGTGTTAATAGCAAGCTCTTTGCAGAGCTGTTTGTATAAAAAAATTAATGCATGTAAATGTCCCGTTGTTACTCAGAATATAAAATGAGCACTCCAACGTATCTTTGCTATAATCATATGATACATCCAGCATTATTTTTGCTACTATTGTTTTAAAGAGAAATGACTTGGATGACAGTGTACAGAAAGTAAAGGAACATTTTCCAGAAAAAAAATATCCATCAAAGTTCAGCCTGGGAGGAAAGGAGCAGGTTGAGGGAGCTGAGGCTAAGCTTGACTCATCACACCCACGGTCACACAGAGGGCTTGGAAAATAACATACTGGCCCCCAATGGCAGGGGGCACAGACACATCCTTCCTCGAAATCTGCTTTCAGGATCACTGGAAAAAGCCTGGGTTCTGTTCTCCTCACAGCATTTAATAGGATGTTTAGCAGCATCTGTAGCAAAGCCAGTCTCCTCTGGGCGTGGTGCTCAAAGCCACAATTAGAATCGACAACCACTCAACGCCAACCAGGCTATGCAGATTATCTGTTCTCACTGTTACATACCAGGGCCTTCTTGGTGGCCTTGGTAGCTTATGACAGACTATTCAGGTCTCCACTAGCCACTCTCAGAGACCATTCACGGGTCCACGTGGGTATCTCAAATGAAAAAGATGACATTGTTTATGAGCTAGCTTCTCCAGATACCTAAGAAATTACTCTGCCTCCGTGCTTGAGAAGGCAAATTAGAAGGATCCAAATTGAAAACAATCTAGTGAGATGATGAGAACACTGATGAATCATTTTCCTGTTGTTGCTATAAGAAATCACCACAAATTGGGTGCCTCACCACCACACAGAATTCTTCTCTTTTCAGTCCTGGAAAAAGGAAGTACAAAACCTGTTTCAGTGACATAAATTAAAGGCATCACAAGACTGATTAATTTTTTGAAGGTCCTACAAAGATTGTCTCCTTTCTTGCCTTTTATCAGCTTCTAGTGGCTCCCAAATTCCTTGGCTTGTAGTCCCTTTCCATAACTTCAAAATGCAGTATCCACAAGATTACACTGGACTCAACTAGGTCATGTAGAACATTCTCCCATTTCAATATCCTTATCTTAACCACATCTGTATAAAGCTGCACTCCCAGGTTCTAGTGATTAAGATGTCTTACTTTTCTCTCCTTGCTGGGATAAAAATGCCCAACATCCAAGGTTAAGGACGAGACGTTTATTTGGCACAGCCTGTGGAGGTTTCAGCCTATAATCAGCCAGCTCCAAGGCAGGGTGGCTCTGCAGAGTGGCAAAAGTTTGCCGCAGCAGAAGACAGCAGCAAAGGCACAAAGGGGACAAGGCAAGAGAAAGTTCCTTCTGTCCCTCATACTGTATATAGACCGTATATCCTGAGGCAGGAGTGTGACACCCACAGTCATAGCATTGGATACTGAATCCATCAAAATCCAGAAGTCTGCCCCATGACTATCTTAGGCTTGGGGCAGGGTGGGGACATCTAGACACAAACCATAACAGATGTGAATATTTTGGTAGTCAGGTCTGAGTCTATCATGCTGATGACATTCCAGAGAAGCACTGGGGCAACAGCACCTTCCGAGATACTAGAAACACTAGCTATAGTAATTTGTGGGGTGAGCCACCAAACACAGGAATGGTGGAAAGTATAGCCGAGGCACCAAACTTTAGTTCTGTTGTCTTAATCTATGTAAATACCCATCAATGGCACTGGCTGTGGTATGTAATGGGGCAGTCAGCTCCGTTATGTCACCAGTAGCACCTATTGTCCTTGGAAACAAGACTAAACGATGACTATAGAGAAATACCTGATTGTCTATCAGATAGTCCTTGTAGGACCATCGCATTATCACCTTTATTAAAGGCCAGAAAGTTGTCTCCAGGACCCTAGTGTGTGCACAACACCAAGGACAGAAGCACACCAAGTGACTCACTTAGACTCTATTATTATTCACCATACCTGAATTTTAATAGTATTCTGAGTGGCAGATGAAGCTCAGGAACTGAGGCTGAAGTCTGTTTAGATCATGTTATCAATGACAAATGCAGAGTGCTCACCACATGGTGCTAAGTATGGCAAGTTTATCATAGTCCCGTTTTCATCTTTAAGCATGATAAATCTGTCGCCGAAAATTGAGCTGACTCTCTAGTGCACAAGTGTGGGACACTGGACTCAGTTGTTAGACAAGTGATAGAAGTAAACTGAGTAGTTCCTTTAGCTTAGGAATTAGGCACTCACATTGTGTCCTTCCAATATTAAGGATTATAAAGAAGTTGCCAGAGTAGTGGTGTGAATAATTAGCCTGATACAGAGATTTACCAGAACAGTTGTGAATTACTGAAATTCAACTTGTTCCTAAAATGTTTGTTAAATAAGAAACAATACAATTATGTTCATCATTTTAAAACTAAGTGGAAATGAGCACTACTGTTATAATAATTATGATGTATCACTTTGGCAAAACAGGGCAGGGCAGATCTTCAGTGGATCATAGGCCCAAATATTACATTATCTGTTAAGAATAAAAAGTCTAAGAGAGGCAAGCTACTTTTTTATATAGTAAAGCTGAGAAAGGGGAGAGAGAGAGAGAGAGAGAGAGAGAGAGAGAGAGAGAGAGAGAGATTTAGAGAAGGAGAGAGTGCAAGTGTGGAGAGAGTGTAAGTGCTTACCTTGACTCTAGTCCTAATATCAGGAAGGAAAAGTAATATAATATTTTCTCAAAGAAAACCAGCAAATCTACATCACCAGCCCAGCTAGCATTTCTAGCCCAGACTTCAAGGTTGTCCCTGGCTGCTACAGGGACCTAGGTCTCAAAGCCGCATCTAAGGAGAGTTTCCTGCAAGGATAGCAAATCAAGTCCAGGAGCAAGGTGAAAAGTGAAGGACTGAGAACCAACTAAAGGTCACAGATGGGAATGCCGGGGTGGATTAGAGCTATGAAAGATGAATATACTATCACCAGGTAAGAAAAGAGTGTTGGTAGTTTAAGAACTGGTTCATAGAAAAAAGCAAACAACAACAGCACAAAACCTCCTCCCAATTTAGATACCCCAGCACAATCATCCAGCTGAACCTTTACAACAGGGTCATCTGATCATCCGAGTGGGAGCAAGGGGGCAGTAAGCAGTGTGATACCTGTTTTTGTATTTCCAGGATTCCCAGTTGATGACTCCCTAAAACATTGTCAGCACTTAGATATTTTTCTAAATGTGTAACAATAAAGAGCTTTTTCAGCCAGATGTGGTTGCACACATCTGTATTCCCAGCAGCCTGGAAGGCTGCAACAAGAATATCCCAGGCTTGAGCCTAGCCAGAGGAACTTAGGCATGTAAACCTTGCCAAAATAATAATAATAATAATAATAATAATAATAATAATAATAATAATAATAATAATAATAATAATTTAAAAGTAAATAGAAATAGCTGGGGATGTCACTCAGCACGGATGCTCTGTGTTCAGTCCCTCGCACTACAAAAAAAATTTCAGTGTTAATTTATCAGCTGCTATAAGAAAATAAAGTATTGAAGCAGTCTAAGTTTCTATACGTTCTTAAGGTAGTAAAGATGTTTTAGGTGGAGGAAAACCAAACCAAACAAAACAGTGCAAGAGTAAGAAGAGGCGCTGTTTTTGTAGGAAGATGGCGTTTGATTTACGACACTTCCTTTGTGTGAAACACAGGAAATTCCGTTCTCCAAAGTCAGAAGGTTATGGACAGTTTGAGGTTGAACAGAGGGTGCCAGACATCCACCTTCAATCAGATGCGCACACACAAGATAGTATAGGCCATGTCTTCAGTCAACTTCCAAATCCTAGTTCCTTCTCTAAAGTAGAATATGCTAACCCCAAGTCAATTTGGGAGATGAAAAAACTGTTCAGCTTACTTTGCACGTGTGTTACCTCACCTTTGTCAGACTAGAATTCCACAGTTCAAAAGGCAGCCTGGTTGGCTAGAAGAATTTAAATTGTACACAGTGAAGCAAACGCCACAGGAGGCTAGACCCTGGGGGTTGGCTGTGCCTCTCAACGAAGATTCTGAAGTCCTCATCTCACCAGAGGCAGAGGCCAGTGGAACACTAGACACGACAGAGCTGGTAGCTCTGAGACCAGAAACTGAGTGGCTATGATTACCAAGGGCTGAGCTGTCTGGTGAGACAAAGTGTCACGGCTCTCCCAGTCATGAGAAAAGCATCTGCCTTGAAGAAGAAGAAAATTCAAGTTGGACGTTTCTGCCAATTTATTTTGGCTCGAAAGGCTAATGGAAGTTCTGTAGTCTCCTGCATTCAGAAGCCAGCCCCTTGGCCGCTTGGGAAGAGGTCCACTCTACACAATCAGGATGCAGAAGAGAAGACGGAAATACTGCGGGTCACAAACTACCTCTGCAGCCTTATAAAAGCATTAAGAGGAAAAGTCCCTGAATTTTGTTCTTTAAACCTTGACAAAGGACAATTCATTTTACATTTTAAAACCACTGTCATACATTACTTAAAGGTGGGAATAAAACCTTATATTAGTGTGCTACAATATAAATTATAGATACTACACATATTTTGCACTCTAAATCTGTTTTTTCACCTCCAAAATGGGGAGAGTAACAGAAGTCACTAGAAAGGATTATTTTGAAGACTAAATAGAATTAAGTGTATACCATGTTCAGCAGTAGGGTCTGCAGAGAGATCAACAAATGTCCACTATCAGAGGACTAATTACTTTATAAATGTCAAAGGCAATCTCAGATCATTCCAGGAATGTACTACATCTAGTATGTACATTGAATAATCTACATTATTCAAATGTAGCTTCTGTATTACTTAAACATTACTGCTGCTGAATTAGAGTAAATAAATAAATAAAGGTTACAGCTAAGGGTTTCTTAGTGTTACCTTGTAGAATATACCAGAAAAGCAAGGCCAACCAGAGAGCTCACTAGATGAAGCAACTGCTTAGGCAAGCACAAGGTCTAGGATTTGATCCCTGGAACCACATGCCATGCCAGTCTTGTCCCCAGGTGTGCTGAGCCTGTGACAGAGTTTGGATGTGTCAGTGCATGCCTGTAATCCCAGCGCTGGAGAGATTGAAAATAGGAGGATCACTAGTCCGTGCTGAGTAGTGAGACACTTATTAAATACTATATCTATCTATATAGATATGTAGATAGATAGATTGATATATGGAAAGGCAAAAGTACATTTGATAAGACAGAAACAGACAGAGCCAGATTAACAGACAGATCTGGAGTGAGAAAAATAGACAGAGGCCAACATAGATATGAACAGATAAAGATGCTGAGCTCAGATTCACAGATTTGTAAAGACACACTGACACACAGATGCATATATCTAGAAACAAGAGATATGCAAGTAGATGCAAGGACAGGCAGGCTTATGGATGGACATACGTATGGACAGGCTGAAAGATGCGTAGACAGACACATGGAGAAGTTCATAGATACATGCTTACAAGGTACAAGGACAGGTAGGAAGCTAGAGGATGGATATATATACTTAAAGATAAACAGGTGATAACTTACATACAAATATAAAAATAGACAGATATATATCTATATATCTGTATAGTTAGATACATGGATAGGTAGGCAGGTAGATGAATACATAGAAGCTTACATACATAAATCTGCATAGACATGTAGATACATGCATGAATATACAGGTGGATGGATCAATAGATACATACATATATTACTGTACGCATACAACTATATAGACCTTTTTGTATCTACCCATCTACTTATCTGCCTAGTTGTTAAAGAAGAGAATGAAAAAGGGAAACAAAATCAGCGAGAGAGAAAGGCGCTCCAAAGTGTCCTTTAGCAGCCCAGGCCTCTGCAAGTCCGAGCACACACTGAGCTGAGAGCAGGAGCCCCTTCTGCCTGCAGGGACTCGGCACACTGCAGATGAAGATGTACAGAGGACAGGCTCATCAATCACAATCACGCGGGGACACGGGAGCGAGGCGAGAGGATTAGTGCTACAGCCTGCTCAGGTCTCTCCCCTCTAACAGCTCCTCTTTAATTAAACCTCACCTCCAGCGCTTGCTTGCACGGAGGACCCCCTCCACTCACAAGGCTGCCTTCTTGTAATCTGGGCTCCGGAGTTAATTAGAAAAGAGGCCCTGGAAAAGGAAAACCATTCCAAGGGTGGGAATCCCCCAACAGAAATTATCGGATGCTGGCAATAAAGATTTGCTTTTCTCTGGAATTGAGATTGACTGTTAAATGGCCTTCATTAAGTTGCAGGCTTTTTTTTTTCTTTTCTTTTGTTTACAGAACCTCTCCAATAAAGCTGTCCTGCTGTCCTGGACTTTACTGAAGAGGCTGTTGGGTTCTTGGAGTGTTAAATGTGAAGGGGCTTTGATGAACTGCATCTAGATCACTTAGGAGAAGGTGTCAGCATGGAAGGGCAGGTCTGGATGCGGGGCCTGGCTTAGGTGTGTGTTTTCACACACATATGAACAAAAGACAGGGATCGTTGTGCATGGTTTCCTTTGTGTGTTGGAAAAGATGAGGGAGAGAGAATGGCTGGTGAGAATTTTAAAGCATTGAAAAGAATTCTCTCTGTGGGGAATGCTGACCCATTCGATTCACTTGTTCATCCCATATTTATTGTTTTATTATATCATGCCAAGTGGAGTTCTCTGTGCTGGGCACATAGCAAGATAAAT
The DNA here is from genome assembly GCA_004027025.1 of Myocastor coypus. Lineage (NCBI taxonomy): Eukaryota > Metazoa > Chordata > Mammalia > Rodentia > Myocastoridae > Myocastor > Myocastor coypus. The sequence goes on along the minus strand of PVJA010001244.1, from coordinate 66,589 downwards.
TCCTCAACAGTGTAGGAATGCCTCTTCCTCTAGGAGACAAGAAACTGACATATATACACATTGACATAAAACACCGAGACCTATAAATGGGATGAAAACCAGGAAATGGAGCTAGAGAGTGATATGGGCTCCAGCTTCACGAGACAAAGTGGTCAGGAAGAAGAAAGACTGTTGAAGTCTTGGGGAAAATAATTTCAGGCATATGGATGCTGCGAGTGTAAATGCCTTGAAAGGGTTGTGTGTTGAAACTACTGGAAGGAAACGAGGCGATAGAACAAAGACAGCTGCCTGCAGAAAGGCCTCAGTGCTAACACCTTCACTCCTGCATGGCTTGTCCTGCAGAATGGGCCTGTCCACTCCCTTGGGTTTCTCTGTCCACTCCTTTGGGTTTCTCTGTAACGGCTGGTTTCTCAGCAAGCCTGGAGCATGAACATTTCCATATATCAGGCCTAGCTGCCACTCATTCAGCCCACCCTGTGTAAGCCAGATGCCATCTAAGCCAAGAACTTTATCTGAATTTCCCAGATCTTCCTCAGCAGCAGAATGCTATCATGAAGCCCAAATTAGGGATGTAAACATGGAACTCAAAAGTGTAATACTGGCCTGAGGAAAGATTAACAGTGCCAACCTAACATCCTACGTAAAAAGAGACACTCACAAAGATTCCTGGATAGTACAGCAGGGCTGCAAATATAGCAAAGGATTCCACAGAGCAGAGATCAGCATCCTCTCTATAAAGAGCCAGAGAGCAAATACCTTCAGCTTCATAGCATATATTTCGCTGTTGCTTCAGCTCGCCTCTACAGTTATAGCAAGAAAGCAGCCTTGAATAGTACGTAAACAAATGAATATGTGTTAATCAAATTTAATATGGAAAGTAAGTTTAGGGTCAGATGTGTCCCACTGGATGAAAGTTACTATTGAAGATCTGTGATTCAAAAGCCAAATTGATTAGAGGATCCACAGATGACATCCAAGGGTTTTAATATTCAGATATGGAAGAGCTGAGGTGAAAACATATATGTGTATCATTTTGTGAATGTTACTTATTTTACCTAATGAAACAAGTAGACATTAATTAGACATATGCTTGCATAGGCAAACTTCTATTAGAAATCTTTACTCATAGTCTTGAGTGGTGGTCCTTGTCTGAGAGAGGGAGGGGCTCCTATCTGGGAACTGAAAGCTGCTTTACCTCAGGAAGAAGGCCATATCCTCAGTTCATTCACCTCTCTCCCTGTCATTTTCTAAAACTAAAAAAAGCATATGTGGGAGGTTACAGCATCTGCTTGGTTGAATCAAAACCTATTAAGCATGTTAAATCCATTTGTAATTTAACAAGAAGGAAATGAAAGTACAAAGAAAAATATAGAAAGTGGTGAAATGTCTTCCAGAAGTGTATAGGCAACAATGCATATCCAGGCAAAACATTAAAGATACAAAGCATGGTCTTCCTTGAATAGGGTGAGGGGAAATCATTATAGGAATGTGCATTTGTGTGCACATGTGTGCGTGCAGATAAACCACTTATTACAGTTGTAGAGCAAATATCATGTCAGTGAACATACATGCCTTTTATTTAGAAACTGAAGGATGCCCAGTGGGTAGAAACGCCTTCCTACATGAGTGAATCTGCATTTCTGTCTGTGGCATGAATGTCAGTTGTCAAAGCAAGATGGGTTAGCACTAGGAAATTTAAGGCTTCATAGCAATTTTGATCCACAAAACAAAAATCCAGCTCAGCTGCGGAAATCCAGAGGGAATCGCATTCCTCCACAGTTTTGAACAGGAAGTCTGGTCCAACCTATGGGTGGGGACAAGTCTCTTCTTTGCTACCCTGATACTAACAGTTTCCTCTTTTGAGTCCAAAAGTAGTCATTCAAGCATACAAAACTTAGCTGGAGCATCTCAAGTCTGGATAAAAACAAAAAGGACACCTTGGAGGAGTTGCAAAACAACACTCAACCTGTACTACTGATGGGAATGTGAGATCACATAGCCACTGTGGAAAATATTATAACAATATCTTAAAGTGCTAAATCTAGATTTACCATGCTTCACAGCAATTCCACTGGGAAGGATATCTCCATGAAATATGAAAATAAGCCCACATACAAGCGCATATGCACACAAATTCTATAGCATTTCAAATATCTTCATGCTAAAAATAAATTCCCACTAACTGAGGAATGGTAAAACAGGCTGGCATATATCCACTACTGAACACAACTCAATAATAAGAGGGCCAGGAAGCTCAGTGGTCTAAGCACCTGCCTGGCAAGGGCAAGGACTGGGGTTTGATCCCTGGTACCACATGCTGTGTGAGCCCCACACTGAGATGGCTATGGAAACCAGGCATGGTAGTGCACACCTGTAATCCCAGAACTGTGAAGGTTGAAACAGGAGGATTTCTATGAGTCTGAGCTATGTAGTGAGACCCTGAATCAAATACATAAATTAAAAAAAATAAGAAAGAACAAGATGATAGTTTTAAAAGAATGGAGCCAAACACAAAAGACTGTCCATAGTATGGTTTGATGATAATAAATTCAAAGCAACAGAGAGAGAGAAAGAAGCTTGACAGCTGCTTGGCGTTAGGGGTGGGAGAAGAATAGACTACAGGTGAAAATAAGGAAATGTTTGAGGAAGAAGAAACTGCCACGGGGTTTACAAGATGGTATACTATTACCAAAAATTCAACCAGTGTACTTAAACAGATGAATTTAGTTGAATGTAAACAGTAACTTAATTTTTAAAGTACCTGATATGTCATTTCCACTATAAACTACGTTTAAGTGTAATTTCTTAAGATGAATTGCATTTTCACTATTCTAGGGCCCAGCTTTGATTTTCATCCTGAATCTATTCCCAGATGTCCCTAGTAACTTGTTTCACTGGGATGTTGGACGTACAACCAACACCAGGAGACCCATGTTGAGAGTAGCAGTGCTTCCTTCCCCATAGAATAATAAAGAAAGACTATTCTTTCCCTCTTCTTATGATGAAGGATAAACAGAGGGTAACTCACTCTCCAGTGGCTCAGACTAACTTGGGGCCCATGGGTAGGGACAAATCTCTTTTTCACTATCCTGATACTAAAGCAACTTCCTCCTGCTGAGAGTCCAAATGCAACCATTAAGTCAGATGAAACCTAGGTTCACATGTTCAGTAAGGCTAGGTCTTCTGGGCTCGAGAGCCAGTGTTCTTCATCACCAGTGGAACCATTGCTCTGTTGCATTTGTCTCTGATGACATCCAGGAGGGACACAAAAGAGTTCACAAGGCCATCCCCAGGCTCAGAGTATATGGTCAGTAAACGCTTGCACTGTTTCTGAAAGGACAGCACAGCTATCCTGCAGCAGGAAGAATCTGACTCTGCTACCTCATAAAGGAATATTCAAGGATAACATCTTTCTGTATGGGGGTGGCTTCCCTCCCAAGCACCCTGTTCCAGGGTAAGAACACAGGATCATGACACAGGAAAATTATCTAGAGAGGAAAGCACACTGTCAGCTATCACACCCGGGGTTAGGCCTTTTGTCAGGTCACAATGAAGTCCACATGGATGTCAGTGCAGAGAAAAACTGTCCCACACTTGGTTCTTGTTTTTGCAACACATAAACCATTCTCCTGTACATGGTGTTCAGGATTTGGGGACAGAACATCGTGGGCTTGTGGGAGGATGCATTTGCATGGAGATGGGTAGGCAGGGGCTTACCAGCACATCCTAGAACATAAGCAAACACACCCAGGAAGGAAAATTCCTACTCTCTTCCCTTAGAGTTCTAACCCCAAGCAGGGAGTCTCTCTGTGATAAGGGGAGACTATCACAACATCTTCTCCCTCCTGGATCTCTAGGAAAACAGACCTGGAGTTTGGGTCCCAGGGTAATGTCTCCACCATTATCTCCCAAAACAAACACCAAGTAACTGAAGGGAGGGTAACAGCAATGCTGGTAGGTGACTTTCATTTACAAAGATGAATGAAAGGGAAATTATAGCAAGGGCTGAAGAGACATTAGGAACACATGAGGAACAAAACCCACGGCTGGCTTTATTGGTCCTAAAGCCACAACCCCCCCCCCCCCGCAAGACTTGGCCTCACTAAGCTGCACAATGGGGCTGCAACTACAACCTATCACACTTGACAATGACCATAGCTGACATCACTGAGCTATAATCAAGGGGATGGGATGGCCACATGAACTACCCTTCTCCATACCTGAGTAGATGTAACTAGCTCTACAAAATGATAGCAGAGGCAACAAAATGCTATTATGACTACCACAAAGGGGAAGGCATGCTGCCATCAGGATCTTTGTTAGTCCTTGATATGTGTAGACACCACACCAACTGATTAGCAAGCGTTAGTTGCTACAACATACAAAGAAGACTCACAGATTCCCTATAAGAGATAAACAACTTTCAACACAAGAGGTAGGTGCTGCTATTCCATGCCAAATTTGCTTCAGGGTCTGAACAGCTCTGAGTTACTCAAAGGGTCAGTAAACTTCTAAAAAGACCTAAAATAGGGTAACAATGAGCAAGAACAAATTAGAGAGGTGAAAGCTTCCTCAACAGGAAGTCAACAGGAGGGCATTACAGGACCATCAAGACATTCCACCGAAGTTGACATTGTTTTACATGTATCCAGATAATTGGGCTGTAATTTATAGCTAGTAATACTCCTCTTTGGTACACACAATCTACAAAAAGTATCTATAGAAATAGCTGCTGTTCCACGTATTGTGTAGATAAAATGGTTAACATCATCCACAAGACTGTAAGCACCTTTCAGATGAGGGACAAGCTTTCTTGGTTTAATATTCTGTCCCTAGTACTTTTGAGTCCATATTATGTTCCCTTTTGTAGTTGGATTTCAAATCCGGGCTCTCTTGCAGAATATGTGGCAATATTCCCATTCTGCACAGGAGCCAAACCTGAGGTTGAGGGTAAAGAAATATGCCTCAATGTCCTTAGCATGAAAGGAAGAGCTAATGCTAATGCCTAGGATGCTTTGTCTCAGGAGTCAGGATTCCTTGCCACCTCCAATGCCACCAAAGGTGCTGGCCCTAAGGGACTTGGAGAGACGAAGACTCCTGAGTGCTCCTGTTTGTTCCTCCCCAAATTTCCCACTTGCTTCCCCTCTTTCTTCTCAGAGAGATGAGCCCCTGGAGGACAACTTGTATCCAAGAGGCTGCTGCAATTCCCAGCGGCTTTCTGTGTCCTCAGTAAGTGCCAAGACCCAGCAGATCATTAATTATGACTCCTCGCAAATGGTTTCCCACAGCCCTTGCAGGCACGCCTGTGCACTCAGAGGGAGGGGAGAGGAATTCTCAGCGGCAGCCAAGAGTGGCCTGTGCTTCCTTCCACGCTTAGTTCTCCGCTCTGCTCATGCGGCACCAAGGCCTCCAGGCAAGAAAGGATTCGCCACTGAAAATGATTCTGTTTGCAACAAGGGGGGTGGTGGGCAGTGAGGGAAACAGGGCTTGCGGCTTTCCAGAAGTAAACAGCATACTATGGTGGAGAAAAGAGTTGGTTATAATTAGGGCAGAGAACTAATATTCCTATCATGTTAATTTTCCCCAGTGTATGGTTGCATTCACTTTGTCATTTGTGGAAATGAGATAAATATTTGCTGAAGCTATATTGGGTACAGTACTAGTCTTTATATCTGAATCCTCTACACAGTGGAATGTTAGCAGGACCAGTGCTAGTGTACAGGGAGGGAAAGTAAGGTCAATACAAGGAGGATAGAGTTTAACACCTATCTTTCTCCAAGGCTGGGGATATAGCTCAGGAGCAAGGCATCTACCTGTTTAACAGGAGGTCCTGAGTTTGATTCCTTGTAGAAAAAGATAGACCTGTTCTGCTCCAAATTCCTTGCTGCGCCTGTGCCCCTACACTCCTTCACAAGGCCCAGGGGTAGTAGAGAAAGGCAAGATGAATATCCTCTGTTGAAGCTCTAAAGAATAATACTTACAGAAGTTGTGAGGCTCTTTCAAGACACAAGCTTTAACAAATGATCAAAGAATGAACATATTCCATCTTTCCTCAATAACATGATAATGAATAGCTTAAGTGGATCCAAACAGCAAATGGCAGGTATGTACAGACACCCATGGGCTCAGTGGATCAATACCATCAGGGTTGACTGCTCTGGATGTCACTGTAGCAGCTGCATCCTCTGTGTGAGTTCAAAGATCATTGCTGATGTATACAAGGTGAAGGAGATCTGAAACTGAGCTCAAGTTTAAGCTTGAAGTGTTTGCCACACAACTGCACTACTAAGTGCTGGAAGTTCTGTACACATAGAACTAAGTTAAAATGCCATCACCTTGACAGATGCAGCCACCAACACACTAGAGACACTGGCGCTTCCACGCCCATTCTTACCTCCCAATGGGGTCAGAGTCACAAAGACTGTTCTCCTCATGTCTCAGCCTACCTCCTGCCTTTGTGCACAAAGAAGAAGGCTCTGCTATTCCTTCAGATGGGGACAAGGGCCCCTGGGGCAACATGGGTCTGAAGAAAGGGCAAAAACTACAGAATGAGATATCTGAGACTGAGGCAGTTTTTTTCCATAGCTACTCTAGTGAGGCTGTACAAATCACTTCACTTTTCTGTCTTTCTCCTGGTGGATCTGAGCTTTAAATAAAATGCTGCACAGAGAAAGATGCTAGTGCAGTACTTGGCACACCATAGAAACCAAGTAGTTGGTGGAACTCTTCAGTGTCACTCACTGAATTAGCAAGCCAGCCCAGACAAAGTGGTAGCATACGGCTACTCCCAATGACTTGGTCCAGAATGGGTGCCACAGATACCACAGATAGCTTAGGCATTTAGAAGGGGTCCACTGACTTACAAGCAAGACACAAACCCGCACAACAATAATGGACTTCTACAGTGATCTAGAGAAAGACAAACTTGAATCATTCGTAGGAAAATTCATGCACTTTGAGATTATAGCATTAAGTGAAATAAATCAGACACACATGCTTAAATATTGGATGATTGCTCTTATATGCGAAAGCCAAAGTATGAACAAAGAATAAAATAAAACACAGATAATAGTAAGTGGGGAGATAGATATTTTTGACAGAAGAAGGGAATCAAGAGATGGAGGGGAGAGGAAAGAGGGGGGAGGCAAAGGGAATTAAGTTGTGTTATACGCAGATACTGATCTCTAATGAATGCAAACACTGTGCACTACACACTTTCTAATATAAAGACAGAAAAAAGGAAGAAAATTCAATGAGGCATTATGTTAAAAAATTGTCATCAGTTGGGGGTTACTTTTATCTAAAAGGAATATAAATTGATTCAGCTGCCCATATGAAGAGGTTCAGATTATGTGGCAATTAGTGAGATACTGTCAAAAAATGGCTTCGGAAATCACTTGAATCATTTATAATTTTGATCAATTTAACTTGCATTAAAAATCACTTGAACGTGCACGGGCAAGTGCCAAGAATGGGGTGGGGGGATTCAGTCCTAGAAGTAGCTTTAGTCCTCCTCTAAGCAGGGTCCTTGTCCACCGCCGGAGAACTTCAGCACCCCGCATATTTGGACAGCTCCACCTGCTTCTCTGTTTCTAGGTGTAACTGTTCTCCCGCTTCTCATCCCCCTAAGAGTCCTCTCTCTTTGGATCTCGCTTTCTCTTGAGACCAGTTGGAGTGGATTCTACACATCTTCCTGTTTGCATCTACCTCAGATATTCAAATCAGGCGACTCTGCTTTCTTCGTGCTCTCCATTCTACGTAACTAGTACGTTCAGAATATAGAAAAATATGGTGTATAAAGTTAGCCAAATCATTTAAATCCTGGACAAAGTGAAAAGCCATCAAAGAACTCCGTTTTATAGAAACATTCTACCAAATTACTATTATTGTAGAAATGTGGAGCTCAACTCCAGCTCCTGATCACTGGACTGGAAATGCTCATTCATTGAAACTGTGTTTGCTTTAGAGATAATTTTATTTATGTCCTCCAAATAGCGTAGCTAGGAGGAGGAGCTCAGCTTATATACCGATAAGTCAAAGTCATACTCTCAGTTCTGTGTGTCATTCTGCAAGTTCAGACAGCGCAGATGAAAACAATAAACAGCCACAATGCTTAAACATCTTCATTGGGCTTTTCTGCAAAACCTAAGAAAGCCCTATAACCTGAGCATCTGCATTTTCCAGAGATTTTATTCTGACCTTTGGGTCCACTTTTACACTACTTTCTTCCCCATTGCATGTTTTCTTGGAGGAAAGGAAAAGGTCATATTTGCAGTGGATGATCCTGTCTCCAATTCCTCCTGGAAGTCTAAGGCTGGTCTCCAGGGCCCAAAGAATTAAAACCAGTGCAGTGAACTTGACTTGCATGTAGTTACTGCCATCTTAATAAGGTGAGAGCAGCTTGGGGATCCCAGGAACATGTAACTCAGGCCTTGCCATATGGAGCCAGACTGGAATCTGTCAATTTCACTTAGCACGTTTTCTCTTCAGGGAGCCAGCCAGGCAATCACGTGCAGGGGACCAGGAGGGAGTGGAGAGGAATGTGGGCAGGAAAGGGCTGTTGAAATATTGAAGCTAATGCCAATATAAAGCCAGATGCACAGCCTCAACCCCCTCCACCAGTAAACATGTTTCGCAGAGACTCAAGCTGCAGCCAACATACTGACAATGATTTAGGGCTGTTTGGAGACAGGAACTGAAATAGCTAGTATGAATATATGTATCTCAGGAAGAAGTAATAAGCATGTTTCTCATTGTCAGAGGATGAACCACATTTGCATCAGTGTCTTATTTCTGCCCCAAACAACCCAAGAGACAGATATCCCAATTTTAACATCCTCCAGAATGCCATTTTTTTGTGGTTGTTTTTGTGATCCTTATGTATGATAGATCTTAAGAGCAAAACTTCATGTGAAAAAGGAGAGATCTGGGGAGGAAGAACAAAGGCACCAGCTGTCAGGAGCATGATACCCACTGTTCCTTTCTGACAGCAAGAGCTGGATACTGTTCCCAGCAAGGAACAGGGATTCTGGAACTCCACACCACTGCGAGTCTGCAGTGATGGATGGGGGAATGAGGGCATCTCTGCAGAGCTTTGGGGGGAAGAGTCAGAACTGAACATGGAGTATCCATCTCATACTTCCTGCCAATATTCAGCATAAAAGCAGTGCTAGCCTAGGGCCAGCCAAATACAATGCAGTTTATATGCAGCCTCATACACCTTGGCAGGGATTTTGTGGGGAGATGAAATCCTGCTCAGATCCTCTTGCCTCCATGGTACACATTTGTGGGAGGACAGAGGAGAGCTTCAAAGAGGTATTTCTGGGGAAATGAGCAGAAGGATTTAATTTGATAGTTTATAGAATGTGCCCCAAGGGTGGCATTTCTGGGGACAATTGGGCATCCTTATCCCCTAGGTATGAGGAAGACTTTCTTTTCAGAATGTTGTCCTGTTTATCTAGTTCTTACTCCTGCAGAGGAAGTGACAAAACTAATTCCTATGCAGTGTGGGAACCACAGTTGTGGTGTTTAGCACTGTAAGAATAATCAACATTATGAAGCGATCTACCTGTGTCAGCCATTTTTTAAGAGGATGCCCTACACGATCTGAAGGAAAGAAAGTGTAAAGAAGACTGATTAGGAGAGCTGCTACAATTGGGAGGGTGAGAATTCCAGTTCCAGTATTCTGACCCTGGCACCTCTTTTACCAGCTCCTACAATGCAGCTGCATCCCTTGTATGAGGGTCTGTGCTCAATGCCTGGAACATCCTATGCATTCAATATATACTATTTCATAACAAGAGCCATGGCCCATGTGTGCAGGCATGAACACATTTCAGGTGCCTTGGGAGATGCTCTAACAACTACCCAATTCCATTTTTTTTTAATTTGGGGAAACCGAGGCCCAAGTAAATTCGATAATACTCAATGTCACTCGGCGGGCAGGCAGCAAAAAGCTCTGAGTCCATAAAGATGATTTTAGCCCAGCTCCACATAAAGCTCCTCATCTAGAAGCATCCTCCAAGCCTGCATTGGAAAGGAAACTATACACTCCACCCTTTTGTTTCACTAATTTTCCCCTTGAATGCCTGTGAGTCAACAGAGAATGGCAGTAGGGAACAGATTCTGGTCAAGTCTCCACACAAAACACACTCTCTAGAGAGCAGCTAGGACATCACAGAGATATCTGTTTTCCTTTCGAGCGCTCTTAACTCAAAGAGGACTCCTTGGCTTCCTGGGCAGCCTCAGTCTGGATATGAACATCTCAACCTGGTTGAAACCATTTGTAATCTAATCTTGCGGCATGCAAAAGCCACAGGGGATGGTAGTGGCCTCCTTGTGTACCTCAGAACAACACAGGCACTCTATAAACATTGAAAGAATGTATGAGAGGAAATGGATAAGTGGGTCAGGCTGCCTACAGGGCTGTAACAGTGATGCAGATACACTGTTCCAGATGGTTAGTACATAATGCCAACTAATTTATATTAGCCAGTTGGTGTAATCCATAGCAGATATTCAGTAGCCTTTTTAAAAGCATGCCCATTTTACAGAAGGTAAAATGAAGTATTGCAAAGGCAAAAATATTAAACACATATTTAAAGTCATATAAATAATAAGGGGTAGAGCCAATGTGGCTCTAGAGCCACATCTAGTAGTGGGCTGTTCTCAAGGTCCCTGGGGCACTGTCAAGTCTCATTATATGTGTCTAAGTGGCTAATCCACTATTGATCTTAAAGCATGGATAGGCTTCACGGTAAAGTTAAAGATCACTAGGGAATCCAAAAAGATGAGAAAGGACCATTTATTGAGTAGTAGGGTAGGGGTGGTAGAGCGTCTATTTTTAATGAAAAGGTAACATTGATTTCTATCTAATAACCTAGTCACTTGCCAGTTAATAGAGGCTTCCAAAGGACCATAAGAAGGTTAGAAAAATCTGAGCACAGGATAGAACTGGGACAATAGATACATCCCCTGTACTCAGTGTCACCTACGCATGCAAGGACACATCAGTAGGAAGAAAGCGACCGCGAGACAACATGAATGTCCACATACCAGCGGGAAAGCGGAAGGAGGCCCTGATAAGAAGAAAAGAGCTTTAGAGCTTTAGGTTCTCTCTCTCTCTCTCTCTCTCTCTCTCTCTCTCTCTCTCTCTCTCTCTCTCTCTCTCTCTCTCTCTCTCCCTCCCTCCCTTTCCTTCCCTCCCTTTTGCTCCCTCCTTCCCCTTCCTCTCTCTCCATTTCTCCCTCCCTCCCTCCCTGCCTGCCTCCCTTCCTCTCTTCCTCTCTCTCTCCTTCCCTCCTTCCCTCCCTGCCTCCACCTCTCTCCCTCTCCTTCTCTCCATCAAATTCAACCAAGTGCAGCACAAAAGAGCATGACTCCTGAAGGAACTGTCTCATTCAATCATAATAAGGGAAAGCAAAGAAGTGAATAAGCAAATCATGCTCATTGAACATTCCTATGTTCCAGATACTTTCTTAAAATATCTTTTTACTCTTCCTTTTCTTGCACCAACCCTTAAAGCATGTCCTCCCCATCGAAGATGACAAATGGAGGTTCACCAGAGTGGATCATTTGCCAAAATCATACAGCTAATGAAAGGTAATGCTAAGTCCATGTTATCTTTTTGAAATCTCTAAGCTTATATTCATGCTACACTTTGTATTAATTAAAGCAATACATACTTAAGAAAAGTTTCATCCTTTTTTGGTGGGGGTTCATCTTAGCAGTCTATTTTTTTTTTTTAATCACACTAACTTTGTAAAAACAGTGGTTCTTTTCCTCTGTCACTTATATCTTTTATTTTATTTATTTATTTATTTATTTATTTATTTATTTATTTATTTATTTTTGCACTTTACAGTGCAGGTGACCAAGCCTGCAGAAGGGCATGCTAGGTGCTAGGGAAACCATCCACTGCTGAGCTGTGCCCTCAGGACCTCTGCAATTTTTGTTTCTGAGCAAACAACTTTACCACTACTCTGGACTTAGTTTTAATACATTGTGACCACATGCTACTACTTCTGTGACTGCATATGCATGCAATAGCCATCTGTGGACAAGTGCACAGGTACTGTCACAGTGGAGACTTGAGGAAGGACTGAGCATAGGGAGTGAAGAGGCAGGAGGCATTTTACAGTATAGCCTATATGGCATGCTCGTATTGTGTACAGCATGCTGTAATACTCCAGGGCAAAGCATTTCATAATAACACAATATCAGATTTTTCTATCCTTGTTTCCTAACACCAGTTTCTAGATTTATTGTAGGGGAATGCTGGAGTAAATTGACTTCTGCATAAGTCAATCAACCCAGGGAGAGCCAAGTGTGACAGCTTTAAGAGGACACTACTGTTACCAAAAGGTTCCTTCCACCAGGAGGACCCTAAGTTTGAACAGAAATGCTGAAATTTTGTTGGGTTATCCATCTTATAACCTAAGGGAGAGCAGTGACATGTATCTATCTTTATGCCAATGTCTATGTCCCCGTCCATGTCCCTCTTGATATTCACATCTATGTCCATAGCTGCATCAGCATCTATATCATTCTGTCTCCTGTGATAGCTCTACCTGTCTCCCATTAAACTGTGAAGAAAAAGAGAAAAATTATAAATATGTTATACGCTCTTTGAACTTTTTATGTCAAATATCAGGCAGGTTTTACTGAAGGAGAAATGCCAGGCATGGTAATTAGGTCATGGCAAATGGGCTCAACTGTTCTCACCAATTTCCCTAGCAGGACCTCATCAGTGCACTGTGAAAAATGCAGACCCCAACTCCCTCTTGTCAGTCTCTTCAGCCTACGCTGAATGGGGCTGACAGTTGACCCGAGGAAGCAGGAAATGCCATGGAATTGGAGCATGCCAAACTGGTGACACTTCTTCCCAGTGTTAGTGACAGCCGAGCTGCAGGTCAGACCCTGGAGCTCCCAGACAGCAGAGAATCACACATCACTCTTAAGGGAAGGAGACTGGAGGTCTTCACCTCTCCTGTCTCTTCTACTTTAAATACATCTATGGAGGCCAAGAAAACGGACAGAACTTCAAGTCATATTTGAGTTCACCATCTCTGGATTCTCCATTTCTTGATCTAATGTACATAGTTCATGAGTAAAGGAATCCTTTTCCTCCTCGCTTCCGAATTTATTTTAAATTAGGAAATACCATGACCCATTTCTGGAAATGCCCTAGTAAGGCTCAGAAGAAAACTGAACTGTAGTTCCCACCTTATATCTACTAACTAGGGTGGTTTACAACAGATGACAGCATTAAAACTGAGTTACAGTAACAAACACTGGTTCAGATTTGGGGGAGGGGCATACAGAAATATCTATCAAAATTTAAAGAATGTTTTCAATAGTGTAGCCAAGCAATTCTCCTTTACATCATTGTAATCTCACAAGATGCTCCAGAAAACTGTAGTTCTGTGAGTAAAAGTCAAAAGCTACTTGTCTTTCTCACTGGTGATCAGTTTAACGAAGATCTCTCTGTTTGATAGATGTACAAGTTCTCATCTAAAAAAAGCATGGAAAGTAGACACCCAACAATGATGAAATTATCCCAAGGATAATTGTAAATACACAAGAGCTAGTTACTGGGGTGTATCTCTAGAGAGGCTGGCTGGGAAGGACAATTGCAATTGTTTTATTCCTTCTTTTATTTTATGGCTTAAGTCTTTGTGTACTATTTTTATACATGAAAGTTCAAAGAGCCTACCAAATAGCTCAGCAGGTTAAAGTGCCTACTAGCAGGTATAGGGGCTGGGAGTTTAAACTCCAGGCCTCCCCTGACCCCCCAGGCACGCCAAGACAGCAATTGAGACTGTGCATGGTGGCACGTGCCTATAGTCCCAGCTCTTGGGAGGCTGTTAATAGGTGTATCATTGTGAGCCTACAGTAGTGAGACCATGAACACCCTGTAGATCCTATCCTAAAATACAAAAAACAAAAAAAGTTCAATGAGGACTGTCTTGGCCATAGGACCAGGAAGTTGTTCATTGATTCAGTTTATTTTATAAAAAATTTGAATTAAAAACTATTTTTAAGTTAAAAAATTACCTATAGTTTCTAACCTCACCCCAGGGTCCACTCTATTTTGTGGTCAACCTGGTGAATTCTCCTAACCTTGTGTTACAGTTCGTGTCTAGTTGTCCCCTCAAAGCCTCATGCAGTCATGGGGACTTCTAGACTTTGAGATTAACTCATGATCCCCTGAAATTATGGGTGATCCACTTGGATTATAGGTTTTTGCACTGCTAGGATGACGTGTATGAGTGCTACACCACCCACCCTGAGGTTGCGAGCCTGAATCTAAAATGAGAGACAGAGACAGAGACAGAGACAGAGACAGAGGCAGAGGCAGAGGCAGAGAGAGACAGACAGACAGACAGAGACAGAGAGAGAGAGAGAGAGAGAGAGAGAGAGAGAGAGAATCTCTTGTTGCCATTGTTGCTATTCTGTCACCACGAACTGGATTCTCTCTGCCCTGTGCCACTCAGTCTTCGAGCAGCTGAGTATAGACTGTACACCTCCAGTAACTGTGAGCTAAATAAACTTTCCTTCCTTCATTTTGGGTATCTTGTGTTTGTCCCAGCAATGAGAGAAGAGTAACTAAGACACCTTGATAATTACATATTTACCCATTAGGTTCTATAAGTAAAATCAAATCCTGATCTTGAAGAAAGCACTTAGGCTCACCTTCTGGATGTCCTCCTTTTTCTGTTCATCTGTCTAATGATCCACATTTGTATCTAATCAGCCATCTACCCAGCCAGCCATCCAGCCATCCAGCCAACCATTTTCCCATTTACTCACTTTAAACACCGGATGATCACTTGAACTAAGCTAGGCACTCTCATATTATGGGGAAACCATGGTTAACACCTTACAGTCACAACACTTGTATCTAGGAATTGAGAACATGGGGTAAAAGATAGCTGGGGAAATATGTTCTTCCTCTCTGTGAAGTAAGTGCCAGGTAGAGCCAAGCAGAATACGAACTACTCAGCCTGGCTGGACTGCAGTTCCAAAACCACTACTTTGGTTGAAATTTGGCATCTTCCCCATCCTTGTCTTGGGCACCAATGAGATTCACCAACACAAAACATGTGCTCATGTGCTTGAAGAAACAAGAACAGAGAACCAGGGCATTCTTTGTATTTCTGCTCAGGGACTGGCCTGATAACATTTGCCACAGTTGACAACAACCTGTCTTTGGGAGACTTTAAAACATCTTGCATGCATTGTTGGCATTCTTGGCAACAAAGAAGTTCCCTGGATTCCTAAGTGGCTCATGCTGGGACATACATCAGACATAGAGACAAAAGCCCTCACACCCCAAAGTTCCACACATATTAATGTCAATAACTCCACGGAGAAATAGAAGGAAGGAAACTCCAAAGTGTTATTTGCAAGTTGTCATATAAAAAACACCATCCAAGTGACAGAAAAATACACAGTGTGGTGAGAGCAAGTAGCAGCATGAATTTATCTCCCTAACAGCTTGACACAGTGTCAACAATCTAATCGGGATATACGCAGGGGAGAAGAATTTATTGTTTTAATTTTAATCTAAAGCGCAGCCCTATTTCTTGATAAGATGCCAGAGTTTATTCTCTTTGGGGTGTTCCTGATGGTAAAGGTCAGGCGGGTGGGCAGAAGGAAGCCCGCTCATTGTCTCCTTCCCTGGGCAGTGCTTTTGATCCTATACGCTAGGCAATTTTGCTGTGGAGATTTAATCCCAGGGTTTTCATACACAGCTTGTTACCTTCTTGCCAGCTCAACCAAGTTCTGTGATGTTCGCTTATTTGCAAGCAGTTAAGCTGATTCTGTTCTCAGAAGCTCAGCATCTAACAAGCCAGAATTAGGCCTTTTCCTCCTGCTTCACTTGCTGTGAATGTATTGGATTCAGCTAAAGGTTTTCCCTCTTAGCAATAACCTGCTATCTAAAATGTACAAATTATGGACACACCAACTCAAGTTCAATGACCGGAGTTCTTGGGCTGAATCATATCAGGCTCATTACTTTGGCTACAGATTGAGCTCTCTGGAAACAAAGGAGGATTCTCCAGAGACTAGAGCCATGCAGGCCAACAGTGGTTTCCCAGGGAATGGAGAGGAGATGGGGAGGACACACCACGTGTACAGAGGAAAGATAAGGAACTTCGCTGCAGGCAGACCCAGGTTCATTTCTCTATTTTGCTGTAGATACATAATCTCACTAAATCCTCGAGCATACTAACAAAGTCATTCTCATTACCCCTTCATGTTTTTACAGTTGAATTATCTTGCCCAACGTCCCACAGCTAGTAAATGATAAATCTGGGATTTGAAACAAAATTCATTTGGTTCCAAATTCCATGTTCTCATCCATTATATTATATAGTCCTCTTTAACATGCCAGGGGTTGAATGTGCTTTCTGGGTATTTGGGGCTTCCCAGTCATTGTGGTTGCTGTACCCCATTGCCTTCTTTGTTCAAATTGTAAGTCTTTAAGAAAGCTCTAGAAGACAGACTCATAAAATCAGAGTCAGGGCTTGAATACAGAAATCAAGTCCCTGAGATTTCCTTGGCCTTTTGCACCCATCTGTTATTATCTGGATAACCCCTCTCCCTGTCTCATGCACTCAGAGGTGGGGGTCTTTGAAGGAGAGTGATCCACGGGGAGGTGCTACTCATCAGTGATAAGTCTACTGATGAGCTGATAGCTAAAATGTGTTGGGAGGCAGAAGATGGCCAGAGGAGGTGGGTCGTGGGAGTGTGGCCTGGAGCACTGTACCTCCCGTCCTCTTACCTTGGTCTCTCTCAGCTTCCTACCTGCCACACCACCAGCAATTCTCTGTCATGCCTCTCTGTCATGCCACCCTTCCTTGGAGCTAGCCAACTATGGACTCCACATACTCTAAACCAAGATAAATCTCTCTTCTTTCAACTTGTCCGAGTGTCTCTCTTAATGATGAGAAAGTAACTAGGACGTAGACACACAGAGAAGATACCTAGCCTTGGAATCTGCTCCTCACTGTGGTAGCCCAGAAGGTCACAGGAATCATCAGAAAGTTCTCCTTATCACTGTACTTGAGCCATATTTTATTCCAGACCTAGAGACTTTAGAAACCTGATTCCTCTCTAAGAGCTGCTCCATCTGCTTCCTCTGTCAGACAAGCCTGCTACATATTCTTCATAACATAATTTAAAATCTTATACATATTTATAGGCAGTGGTTACTAACTGCACTGAAACAGTACACACACACACACACACACACACACACACACACAAACACAAACAGAGGTAAGGGACACATCTATTTTATTCCTTTCTGGCTTCCCAGTTCCTCATCCCATGTCTGGATCACAGTGATTGTTTGGTTAATTTTTGCGGATTGAACAAATCCCTTCGGCAGCTAAGGAGCCTCAATTTCCTCAACCTTGCTTTTGTAGACCTGATTTCTCATCATTCTGTCATCTTGAGAGTACAGGCTAAATAGTTCCCCTTCTTCTGGAAGTGAAGTCACCTAACTGAACTTGATGTGCACTGTATGACCAGCTTAGGCAGACAGCTTAGTACCTTTACGTATGTGTTATGTGTAGGTTCAACCTCTACTATGTAATCACTCATGCAGGCCAGGTGCGGTGGTAAATGCTTATAGGCCCAGCACTTGGGAGGCTGAGGCAGGAGGATCACTGAGAGTTCAAGGACAGTGGGGGCTCCAAAATGACTTAAATGCCTGGCTGAACTACATGGTGAAACCCCGTCTTAAACAGATTTTAAAAATGAATTGATCACCCAGCAGCCTGCAATTCATTGCTAGGCACAGCATCCTATGATCCCCCTAAGCCCCACCTGTGAGCACAAGAGATGCTGAATGTGCATTTTAATTCAAAACGATAGTACCACTGCACAGATGGAAAAACAAAACAAAACAAAAAAAACCCCTGAGATTTGGAAGGGGAAATGACCTCTAAGTACATGCTGCTAAATGCAGAGCTAGGCTCCAAAGCAGGAACATCCTTCATCACCCTGGGTCCTAGCCCCCTGGCAGGGTTAGACAAGAGCAGGACAGCCTGCAGCTGAAGTAAACATCTCATCTGTCCTACTCCATACACAGCACTACCATCTTATAATCTGGGTTAACTTCCTTAAATTAAAACTCCCTCTTCTAATATGTAAAATAGAAACATCAATTCCTGCCTTACAGCACTGTAGTATGAATTAAATAATCCAGCCATACAGTTTAGCTTGACATAAAACAAGCACTCAGTTTTACCTTTGTCATCAGTATGAGATAGTAGAGGTTGGGTCAGCCACAGAAAAGCAGAGGCATTATCTCCATACTTGATGATGCAGAGTGAAGCCTCTGGATTTTTGTTCTATAAATCCTATTTTTATTAGATGCAGATTACCACTGGGCTAGGTTCTTGGAAGTTTCATACAACTGCTGCCCCTGTATTCACTATTAATTAATGCAGGCCTCCTTTTTCATCAACTGAGCCCAGGGGCTACTTTAGCTTGGAAAAGACTGAGCAGGTAAACTCCAACCTAAGTGTGGAATGGGAAAACTGAACAGATGCCTTCTCTACTTAAAGCTGGAGCAATGAGATGTGTTATCCAGCTGTCACTCTTTGACATAGTGTTTGGATGGTTTTGTTGGGCAAGATGTTGCTCTGTTGGGCAGTATTGTGTAAGAGGTTGCTCTCATGAGTAGAAATGATTTCTACTAAACATACTATTACAGATATCCTAACACCTCCAACTCAGTAAGAACTATCTGGGTTACCCATTGGCAGTTTCCATCCTTGGGACTCCTACATCGGTGATTGATTCACTAGCCTGAAGAAGGATCCTGCAAACCTGCACTGAGTAAGTAAGTGTCTAAATTGACTCAGAAGCAGGTGGTTCTCCAGGGCATAAACTGTGACTCCAAGATATGAATGTGACTCCATAAAGCCACGGGTAGACTATTCCTGACAACACCTGGAAGCTACTAAATATTACCACTATTATTATTATTATTTATTTATTTATTTTTTAATCTTACTTTCCTGAGCTGACTCACATATCCTGATGTTGGTCCCCACAAAGTCAGGGACAGAATATGGTCTGAGCTATGAAGAAGTTTTCTTAGAGCCAAGTTGGGATGATGGTTCCATTCACAAACTATCTCAGTTACTTTTGTCTCATTGCTGGGATGAACTCCCCAAAGCCCAAAATTAAGGAAGGAAAGGCTTATGTAACTCACAGTTAGTGGCAGTTATAGTGTGTATTCAGCTGGCTCCAAGGCATGGCAGAGGGCAGCAGCTCATGTTGGAAAACAGCAAAACAGCAAGAGCAAGGGGAAGTAGCAGCAACAATGGCTATAGAGAGAGAGCAAGTCTGGCTCCCTATGTTGCTTTCAGGCTATCTGCCCCAGGGTGGGTGTATCGCTCATATCCATAAACCCAGAAGTAGACTATGAATTAATTGCAAAGTCTAGAAGTCCTCCCCATAACTGCATGAGGCTTTGTGGGTACAACTAGATACCAACCAAAACATAAGCCCTTCTATAAACGCCTACTGAGATTATTATATGTCTGATTTCAGAACAGGTATCCAGATTGGGAAAAAAAAAAATGAGACAGGGAGTTCCTTCCTGCCATATATGTGATGACTTTGTACATTTATTAAGATTAATAGACAAGGGTTTGCTGGAGGTGTGGTGTAACAGCTGAGAGTGAGTAGGAAAGACTGAGCTGTTTTGGAAAGAGGGCCAAATGCAGGATTCCAAGCTGATAGCACAAAATATTCAAAGAGCCTGAAGTAGGGAAGAGTAGGATTCTCAAGAAGTTGAAAGGCTGAGGTGGGTGGGGTCCTTGCAACATCTGGAACTGATAATATTCTGTGCTAAGGCAATCCCAAGGGTAGAAGAAAGAAGAGAGCAGCAGGAGGAGATGCTATGGACCACCTCATTTAACAGAAGAAGACATCAAGTACTAGTCTTAAGGAGGTTTTGGCATTATCTGCTTATCAGCACACCCAAAACAGCTAAGACTGCTGGCACAGAGGGAAATTACCCTTGATCATCCCAAAAGAAATTCTGACACTGTAACTTTTAAAACCCTCTTAGTTCATTTACTTTTTAGAAGTGGCCTCATCTTTCATTGGCCCAAGTCTTGTTTGGTTCTAGTGTCTTCTGAGCTTCTGCACCTGCCTGCAGTCAAGGTACTATAACACTGAGATCAATGCCCTATGTTGTCTATCCCCTTAGGCCATGGGGATGAGGTCTTTCATAACTGAAGGTGTTTCTCCTATAAAAGACACTCAAGAGAGTTTAAACCGTGTAAGGACATAGTAAGAAAAGTCCTATCTATAATCTAGAAGGGGGGCTTTGCTTAGGTACTGAATCTTGCAATTCCCAGCTTCCAGAACTCTAAGTAGATTTCTGTTGTTTCTAATATGCATAGGCTCTGATATTTTCTTACAGAGCCCAAAATAAGTCATGGAATTTCACAGGTGTAATAGGTCTCAGAACAGGATGCTATTTATTCTGCCTCACCTTGGTAACCCGACTGAATCACAGAAGCCCCCAGGTGGCCACAAGTCAGGAAGCAGGGGCGTCAACCTCCACCTGCAAATGCCTAGATCAGAACAAGCTGAGCAAGCCTCAGAGTGTTTTTTTAGGAAGAGGCTCTGGAAAGAAAGGGCACTCTGCTTGCTTCTTCACTGCAACCTTGTGAGTCTCTAGCCAGAGAATCCTGTTCTGCTCTGCTAACCTTGGACTTCTAACATACAGAATCTTCAGTTCAAAACAAGCACCCTTACAGTCAAGTAAATCCACAGCAACATTTCACAGCAGCCAGAACCATGGCCACTACTACAGTCCTACATACAGAAAGCTCAATGGTTACCAGTCACTTCTCTCCGAAGGCTGCAGGAGTCCTCCATGACCTCAGATGTATGACCACCTCATACATTTCAGACCAAACACCAAGAAGAGGCCCCAAGAGAAGATTCCCATAGTCCCACTTTGCCCAAGGCTCACTGGCTTGTCGTTGGGCTTGCAGAAGAGAAAATAGTCTTGTTTCCTTTAATGCTCCTTGACATACCTCTACCTCATAGGAGGCTGGACAATGTCATGAGCATAGCACATGTGAAGTGGGGGCTATTCTGGTGGAGGGATTCAGAGCTCATTCAGACACTGCAGGATGCTGCATTTCCAACCTTCACAGCTAGCTGAGACCCAAGACAAGAACCTTACATTCTTACTAATGCCAATAGGCCAGCATATGAGGGCAGAGGGAAGCACTTTACCTGTAAGTCCCAAACTCTTTGCCTAATAGGTATGAGACAACACACCACCCTGCAGAAAGAAGAACCAGGCCGCTGTGAGTTCAAAGGAAATGATGACTCTCTTGGAGGTAGGAAAGCAATAACTGCAAGGAAAATTCAATGGAAACATGGCAAAGGGAAGTAGCATGTGGAGTGCCCCCAAGGGCAGCAGGTGTGCGTTCAGATGCAGCTCTAACTTCAAGTCCAAGGTCATCTGCAGTCAACTGATGAGTTATGTGAAATGCGGTGCTACTGTCCTAAGCACCAGTGTTGGCTGTGCTGTGTCACTGCCATAGCCGGTCTTGGGTGTTGGCCACCATTGGCTAACTAAACAAGAGGTAATTTCCTGGTTGAGAGAAATCTGAATA
Source organism: Myocastor coypus (assembly GCA_004027025.1). Taxonomy (NCBI): domain Eukaryota; kingdom Metazoa; phylum Chordata; class Mammalia; order Rodentia; family Myocastoridae; genus Myocastor; species Myocastor coypus. The sequence continues at coordinate 44,921 of PVJA010001244.1, read as the reverse complement.
TCTCACTCATATTCTTCATTCTACCCCCTTCAAAGGAGTTGACTGTCTTGCCAGTGCCAAGGTGGCAAATCTTCATCATGTTGTGTTCATGGATCTCACAATGAGACCACAGTGCTAGTATCAGAGGGAACTTGTAGAACAGGCAGATTCAGGCCCACCTGGGTGCTATGGAACCAGGAGCTGTGGAAGTGCAGGGAGCCCAGAATTCTGTGCTTTCACAAACATCTGAATGGTTCTGAAGCACAGACAAGTTTAAGAGTCACCAATCTCAGGTAATCTTGGGATTATATTTTGTTTGCTAGATGATTAAAGCATCTAGTTTTTGTTTCTTTCTAAGAAGGCAAGCCAAACCGGACATTTCCTGTTTCTTTTCTGAGTGTTGCTGTTTTATATGATGACTGGAGCAATGGTAGCTTTCTTATGAGCAGGAAGAATGCTAGACTAAGAGGATCAAAAACAGTAAAAATAACATAGAAGAAATACAGGGAAAAAACCCGAAATCTGTGAATTGTTAAATTAACTGAACTAGTTAGTTCTGGAACTGGAAAAAAAAAAAAAAAAGAAGGGCTGGCTAAATACCTCAGCAAGCCAGGTGTGGTGGTGCATGCCAGTAATCTCAGCACTTGGGAGGCTGAGGCAGGAGGATCAGTGCGAGTTCGAGACCAGTCTGGGCTACAAAAGTGAGTTTAGGGCCAGCCTGAACTGCATAGCGAGACCCTGTCTCAAAAAGACAATAAATAAATAAATAAATAAATAAATAAATAAATAAATAAATACCTCAGCAGATTGAAGCACCTGCAAGCAGGTACAGGGGCCAGGGACTGCCATGCCAGCCCCACCCCCTGGAACGCACAGAGGTGGCAATTGACACTGGGTGTGGTGGCACAGGCCTATGATTATAGCTCTTGGGAATCTGTAAATAGGTGGATCACTATGAGTCTGATCTAGTAGTGAGACCCTTAACACTCTGCGGATCCCACCTCCCTTTTGTCCCCACCAAAAATCCTGGAACCGCCTTGCCACTTGAATTTTTCTTAAGGCAAGTCAAACATGTGCCTCTTGTTTAAAGCACTTTTAGTTCAGTATTCAATTGTTTGATGTTAAAATATTTAAGCAATAAGTTATGTAAACATGATTTCTACCTTCATCAAGTTGTCAGTAGAGTATCAAAGTTACTTAGTGGATTAGTAAAAGTAAAAGCAATTGTGCATGGATTTTGGCCTGTAAGAGTTGTTTTTTAAAAAGACCAGAATAAAAGGCAAGTCTGAAAACTGCTCACCCTATTCTCCAAACCAAAATGCATCTGGGAAAGATATTTTGATGCTATTTCCAGGTGCAAGCAATAACTGTAAATGCCAAAATGTTGCAATTTCTAGGTCATTTGTATGTTTTATAGACTTAACACAGTAGGCTCTTTGAAACTAAAGTGCCCCCCCCATCCAAACTGAACAGTTGCCATAGAACTAACTTTTCCAATTAAGAGGTAAAATTTGAATTTGTCCAACACACAAGATGCAATGCTTTAATCTGGCTGCATGAAACGTGTTTTGATATGTAGCTCAGTTTTTTATTCCAACAAGTTTTTGGAAATCCGTATCTCAACCATCATTTTCAATTTTCCAGTGAAGAAGAAAGAACAGAACCATTCTTCTGTTCAAAATGGCAAATGCAAAATAATTGCCCATGCCAAGAAAAATAGAAGGATTTGTAGATTTTATCCAGAAGGTTTGCTTCAAAATATAGTGGTGTATATCTCAAAATTAAGGTCTATAAATAAGGTATTACTAATAATATTAAAACTCAAGGCCAAATTTACCCATCCATCCATCCATCCATCCATCCATATATCCATCCATTCCCTACCCACCCATTCATTCATCCATTGACCCACCACCAATCATCCCAGTGTCCAACCATTCATCTACTCATCTACTCACTCAGCCAACCACCCATTCATCAATTCATCCACCCATCTGTTCACTCATCCATCCACAGTTTAGTCATTTAACAAAAATGATATGGCTAACTTCAGGCAGGGAACAAACACTGGATGTGTGGGTGGGTGGGGGTATGATTTTAATACACTGGTCAAGAATTCTCCATCCAAAATGTTATCTACGATGTGGAGAAAGTGAGCCAGGGAAGAAAATGGGAAAGCACATTGAGGAAGACGATATAGTGTCTGAAGAGACTATGGGGAGTGTGTCAGAGAACAATAAAGAGCCAGTGAAAAATGGAAAGACCCTGATCAAAGTGGATTTTAACAATGTCCTTCAACAGTGATGCAGGGAAAGGAACATTAAAATAAAATTATGAAAAAGCATCAGATGCAAGTACGGTGTATTTTCTCTCTCTTGAAAGGCTGTCATGAGATTATCTTTGCTGTTCCCAAGCAGAGAAGAACAAAGATGGAAATCTGAGGAATCCAAGTTCCAGGACACTACAGGGAAGGGGGCCACAGGACAGAGAGTAGGCTGGACCAGTGCCCGACAGCTCTATGACAAAGGCAGGGAGCCACAGGACCAGGGAACTCGCACTTTCATGTGACCAGGAGAGGCAGGTCTTTTGCAATCCTTGACGATGAATGAGGATTTAAAGAAGCACATTGTCTGTCGCTGTGAGAGATCTGGCATGACATGTGAGACTCAGATGGCACAAGCCATGGAGAAAAGGACAGAAAAGTGGTGACACTCTGGAACAGCGTGTCTGGTTCTTGTGTGGTCGATTTGCCAAGGAGTAAATCCCTAGTGATGTTATGACTGTGTTGCACAAGATTGGACATAGGCTCCAGGCCAGAGGTGGGCTCAGTCAGGGAGTGTAGTGTTTCAGAAAACAAGTGCAAATGTCCTGTGGCAGAAAGTTCATGGCTGTGGAAGGCTCTAGGAGAGTTTGCCTAGATAAGGCTGAGAAGGCTGAGGGAGGGACAGATGAGAGAACACCAGGCCCACTATGTCAAAATAAAGACACCAATCTTTACTACTGGCTTTTACAAATAATCATATGCTGTTTGGTATGAAGCTACTTGCTTGTTAAGTGTCTCTCGACTGGAAGCATCTAGGACAGGTGAGTTCTCACAAGTTCCTGGGAAGTAGAGGAAGAGATCTGCCCTGCCAAAAGTTTGAGGGCAACAAGCCAGGTCCTTTAACCAGGCAACTGGATCTGTTTTGTGCAATTGAAAGTAATTATTTCACAAAGAATGTTCACAGTCAAAGGCAGAATGAAGAGGGACATACAGAGGCTCGGACAGCTCTGGGGACATTGCTGAGATCACAGCATGAGGAAATGCAACCAGCTCCTTATTTAATTGACCAGGAGGAAAGAACACAAGATGAGGAGTGCATGAGACAGACATGAGTGTATGTGGTTTGCAATTATTCCATGCTAACACTCTAAAAAATGAGAATGATGAGCAAAATCTATGTAAGAACTGTCAGCCTGAAATGCAGAACTAGGCCACCATTATCAGGAGGCCCAGAGCCCAGGACTCAGACCCACAGCTGGCAACTGCTGTTCAATGACCCCACAGTCTGTCGCTTGATGTGCTGGATGTCCAGGGTCACTGCTCACAGGTGTGCACCATGGCAGGAATGTCAAGATGCTACACACACCCTCTCCCCCATGCTCCGGCTTGAACTGAAGATGCCCAGCTGACTTCTGCCCATACCTGCACCCCAAGAGGTCTCTACACAGAGCACAGGCATGAGGCGGCCCATGGGTGCCACCATGCTGAAGAGTGTGAGCTTCCCTGAATGGCTACAAGCCAGGTGACTGTGGTCAGAGGAAAAAGGAGGTGTGCTTTCTTCACCCTCACATTCTGTGGCAGGCAAACTTTAAGATCCATTTGAAAATTACTGAACAGAGCTGATTTATTTAAAATTATCATTACACCAAACATGATAATATGCAGAGGGGACCTGGGACCTTGGCAAACGGTGCTAGGAGCTGGAGATGCACGTCGACTTTTGTGTTTAGAGCTTTCCAGCTGAGTATTTGGCATTTACATTGGAATTAATCCAGCCCCATAAACAAATGATATATCAACACAGTGGATGAACTTGAGCAGCTATACATTAAAAGGTGATTCCCTTCACTGCGAGAACCTACCTATAGGCTCAAGATTACTACAAGTACTTCTGCATTTCTAATAAAATCCAGATCCTCTTTAATATGGAACAGTGGAAGGGGTCACAGCAGATTTTGTGGTTAGACTGTTTCTCCAGTGGCTGCTGCTCAGGGTCCTTATTCAGAACAGGCTACATCATTTCCAGGGTTGACAGAGAAGGAAAATGCATGACAACTTCTTAAAAATTTATCAAGAGGGGCTGGGGATCTGGCTCAGTGGCAGAATGCTTGCCTAGAAAACTGGAAGCCCTGGGCTCCATCCTTTAGAGAAAAACAAAAAAATAAACCTACCCTAAAAAATTATCAAGAATTGCAAGTATAGCATGAGACCACCCAGAGGGCCCTTCAAAGCCTGGGGCCCTGGATCCTTAGTAAAAAGGATTCTACTTGACATTTCAAAAATGTAGAAATTAATAGTGTTTACCTAATAGGGTTGTCAGAAGAACAAAGGCAGAGAATAAGTTTTAGACTCTACCCTGGTCCTGTCATCTCAATAATGTTAGTGATTATCATTGATTAAAGTGTAAAATTTCTTATATAAGCCTAATATAATGGCCATGGCTGTGCAAATATCTAATATTTTGTTATGAACAGCTCTGTGGTCTGTTGGATCCTTTCACAGAGATCAAGATTGAATAGTTCTCTCTGTGCTTCTGCCTCTGTCTCCATCTCTGTCTCTCTGTCTCTGCCTCTGTCTCTTTGTCTCTGTCTGTCTGTCTCTCTCTCTGTCTCTCTCTCTCCTTCTCTCTCACTCTCTCTATCTCTCACTTTCTCTCTCCAAAGAGCTGCAGGAGAGCGAAGCAGTTGAAATCTGAAGTAGCTGACTGTGAAAAGAATGAACTACCAAGGGCCTCAAAACACAAAAGCAATAATCAAAATTTATCAGCTCCTAAAAACCTATTCAAGCTACTACTGTAAACCAAAGGGGTCAGATGGTACAATTTTTTCCTAATTATAAAGTTATCTGTGCCCCACACTGGACCTGGCACATAGGCTCCGATGGTGAATGAATGAATGAATGATTGAATGAACAAAGGAACCAATGAAGCAAGCCTTAAAAGATGAGTTTTACTCTGGAAAAGGGGTTGGCCAAGTGCTCTCTGCCTATGGACAGTGGGGGTGGTAGGCTCTGAAAACTTCTCTGCAATGCTCAGAAGGTCAGAGGGAAGTTCACAAGGGAGAGAAAATATGGAATGGCAATGACGTGTTCATAGTAAAAAAAAAAAAAAAAAAAAAAAAAATCCACCAGTCAAAAGATAGCTAGATTTAGGGGAGGAACAAACCTCTTCTCTATCAAAGACTTTCTCAGATTTCATGTAGCATTTGCTATTGCTCTGCCAGCTTTGGCTAATATTTCCTCTTGCTAATTGGTTGATCCAACCTGTGGACATCAGACATATCAGTGTAGCCTTCCTTCGCGCTCCAAGGGGGAATGTACCATCACAGGTACTTGCAATGCACCCTTTCCCATATGCATGGGAATTCTGTGATTCACAAGTCTGATTTGATCATTTGCAATTAATTACCCATGAGCTATACAGATGGGAAGTGGGGAAAACTGTAGGGAAACAGTGAGGTCAGTTAGGTTTGCCCTAACAGCCAGGGCAGCTATGTTTCTGGGATATGATCTACCTCAGGAGACTCCAGCAAGATACCAGGCAAGGTGTCCACTCTTGTCCACATCACCAGTATTCTGTCTGTTGCCCAAGTTCTGCATCATCTCCCTTTCATGAGAGACTTTTTCATCTCTCTGTCAGAACACTAGCCCATCCTCGAAACTTGCCTTGCCAGGACAATTTGTACACTTCTTTAAAGACTGGTCAGAGGACATCCACTCTGACATCCACTCAAGTACCTTTGATGGTACATTCCCCCTTGGAGCATGAAGGAAGGCTACGCCGATATGTCTGATGTCATCAGGTTGGATCAACCAATTAGCAAGAGGAAATACCAGCCAAAACTGGCAGAGCAATAGCAAACACAGGATGAAATTTGAGAAAGTCTGTCAAAAAGAAGAGATTTGTTTCTCCCCCAAATATGGCTATTTTTTGACTGATGGATTTCATTTTTTTTTTACCATGAACACGTGGTAAGGCAATCCTTAGGCTCAAGGTGCTCACTCCTCAGTGCTGTGTACATTCTGCCACATGCCCATCTCACGTATTTCTCAAGGGCAAAGGTTCACTCCTGCACCTCCACATCCTCAGTAGCTCAAGCAGTACTGGTATCAAGTGGATGCTCAGGACACATTTATGAAGCCATGCACAGTTTTCGTCTTCCTGGACTTCTTGGCCAACTGCAATGTAAACATAATAGCTCCTAGGAACTGGTCCTAACCTTTTCCAGCACTATACTGCTTAAAATCCTTCAAGGGGTTCCTCCTCCTTAGGGAAAGTTACGAGCACTAATCATGGCTGTGTGGCCCAGCATGGCTGCCTGTACTTCCATTTCCTAACCAGACCTGAGCCACTGTTCACTCACTGGCTCACCGTGGGGACACTTATCTCTTGCCTCACCCCTACTAAGCAATGTACGTCCTCCCATAAACTCTTTGCAGGTCTCCATCTCACTGGCCAGCACATTTTTCTGATTCTCACTTAACTGCTTAATTTTTTTACCGTCTTGCCTCAATCCTAGCCTTTATTTCCTTGGAAATCTCTTCTGTCTGATCAACCCAATCAAGACACATAGGATGCATCTCTGAAATTTTATAGGCATTTTTTGTGATTAGTCTATTCAGATACTTTTTCTCTCATTGCAGTAAGAGCTACGAAGTCTGAGACTACATATCTTTTTTGCTTACTTTTAGATTCCCAGTATCATGGAAAGTGTTCTATCCATTTTGTACATAAATAAATAAAGATATTGATTCAGCCAGACCCCACTTCTACAGCAACAACTCTGTGTGTGTGTGTGTGTGTGTGTGTGTGTGTGTACTCTTTCGATAATGAAGCAACACTTTCTATGACAAGAAAAATCTCCACTCACTTCAGAATATAATCTCAAGGAACATGAACATGAAGTCATTGGCCATCTCAGGAAAATGGGGACAAAGGAAGCATTTTGCATTGTTCTAAGATCTCAGAGAATTCAGAGCACCTACACATTAATTTGGGCCGATTCATTCTCAAGTGCTGTACTTTTTGTGTGGAAATTGTCAAGCTAAATTGTTACCCTAAATAGAATATTACCAAAGTACTTTGACCAAGCCAGATGGAAGGCCAGACCTTTCCTCCATATTGTTATTTATATACATATTTACAGCTGCCTGTAAACTTGGCTGTATCATAAAGTGGTGCTGCTCCCCTGTTTCATGATACTTTGACATTTGACTACAACTACATTGATTCTCCTTCCTCAGTTTTCAATTGCTCGACAGCCACTCTTGAATAATATCACTTTGGTAATAGAACAACAATCTTCCTCTGTGGTAGTATTGGGTTCTCCTTCTGCTCTCTCCCCTCACACCCTGCACCCCTATACCCAGATGGTACCAATCATTGCTGGCACATGGAACTATTCTAACACAGCTTCTGCTGCTGAAATGAACACCACAGACCCCACTGAACTAGATTAGATTAGGGAACTGGGAGGTGAGCGGGAGGCCAGGCCTGTGGTTTCAGCTGAGCACCGGGGCCCTGCCTTTTTGAGACAGGAACTAGAAAATAAATGTTTCTTCCCCAGAAAGATTCTTAGAGCTTCTATCTCAGAAAGAGAACACAAGAGAGAATGCCAACCACTCAATGAAAGCCAGGTATCTTTATTTCCTGAGTGCTAGCATAATTCTATCTAGGAGGTACTTGCTGCTCATTTGGAAATGAAAGGGCCAGCTCCAAGAGCAGAGGGGAAGAGTGAGTGTAGGTTTAGGGTACATCCCTCTCCCCGCCAGGCCCATCAATTAATCCACAGAGAGGCCACCATGAAGTGAAGGAGTTTGCATCCTGGTTGTCAGCAGCAGGAAATGCAGCAAGGAGTCAGCCAAAGGATGTTATCTGCTGCATCAGCCAGGGGGCTGGAGGGGCCAGAGCCATCTTGCCTTCCTCTGCAATTACCTAAATGATCCCAGTCAAAAGGAAAACCTATTTGCATTTAATGTAAGATATTGCTTCACGATATTGCTTTCAAAGCTGGCACAGAAGGGACTTGGAGAACTGAATTCAGTGTAAACAGGATGCACAAGATCCTACCCAAAAGCCTCCCTAGAGATTCCAACCAGAGCGGGCCTCCTCCTCCCTACCACCAAAGAGACTAGTGCTCCCTGAGCACAACTTGCCTCCTCTGCCAGTGCCTTGTTACTAAGTTCATCCTTCCTGCATGGCACTCACCACCTTGCCACTCAGGAACTCCACTTCCCTGAATTTACCACTCAGAAGTGAACACCAAGTCTTACCTACTCAGGAGTAATAGTAGGCAGTGGCTTATCTGTCTTACTTAGAGAGGCCTTGGTCTGGGCTGGTGTTGGAGTGGCCAAACCGCATCTGCAACAGTGGCTGAAACCCAGCCAGCCACCCAGAGGCCTGCTGCTGCTGTCAACCTCCAGGGCATGCATAGCCCTGACCAGACCTCTGGTTCCTATGGCTGCTTTTGAGCTGCCTTCAAAACCAGTCGCGTCCTACTCTGCCCTCAGCGCTCCTGCAGAGGCCAGAAGGGCTCTCCTTTGTCACTTGGGCCTGCATCTGAAGCATGCAGTAAAGGCCAGCATCCTCTCCATGGCAATCCAGGGAAGATGAAAATCAGGGACCACTGAGATCCTACGCTTCCCCTTCAGCTTCCTGCCCATCCTGGACCTCAGCTCCTTCCAGAGCCGATATTCCAGTAGCAAAGGACACATCCTCCAGAGCGCTGCTTTGTCAGTCTGTCTGCACTAGCTCTCTCCACCATTTGCATTATAGAAGATTGCCTCTCTATCTTCCTTCCATTCTGTCTTCTCATTCTTCTTCTCCCCTTTCTTTCTTCCTCCTTCCATCTCTCCTTTCCCCACTGCTTTTTGGGAGTTTCTTGGGGCTTCCCCAAGCACGATATTCTCTGCTGCCCATTTGTCCCCCACCATCTTTCATCAGCATCTTAAACATGAATGAGTAGACCAACAAGTTCTGAAATCTGCCCACAGAAAAGCTCCTACGAGCCTCTGGTCCCAAATGTCTCCACTACTTTCATGGCCTTCTTTCCACTCTGAAGTTTTCTGACCTTGCGCAGGAGCCCAAGATGCAGTGTGCCACCTTCCCTGCTCTTGGACTTTAAATAACTGCCTCCCTCTGTTGCCCTGCAGACCCACAGCTTCAGGTGCTGTCTGACCGCTACACACACCAGGCATCGCTTCATGACACCGAATAGAGCTTCTACTTGCTGCATGAGAAGCATGTGATATGTTTGCCTTCCAGCTAGAAGCAGCCATTCCAAAAATTATTACCACGAACCCACGGTGTTGCGCCACCAGCCTAGGCATACAGGGCACATGAGCATGAGTATAGTAGGGATTTAAAGTCTAATGAGGATGAGAGGAAGAAGAGAGGTGCTCAACAAACAAATAGCAATTTAGGAATTTGACAAAACTATACAATAGGTGACATAACAGATGAGGACTCAGAGCCATTTGGTTTTGGCAAGAGACATGTTTGTGCATATTTGTGATCTTAGGTGGTGGCCATGAAGGACATAGTCCTGCCAGGCCTGGCCAAAAACATTCACTCACCCAGACTGAGAAGACAGCAAGAGAGGGAGAAGCCCCTGACAGCTTCAGTGGTGGCTGGGTTGGAATAAAACAAGAGCCCCAGGGACCATCGCTCCTGATTGCCAGTGAGAGCAAGGTGGGGGTGGGGGGTCTGACTATAGAAATGTGCAATTTTTCCCAAAGACTGGCTCTAGGGCTCTCTTAACATGGTCAGCTCTTTCAAAGTTCTGGCCAGGCAAAAGAAGGACAACTGATGAATCTTAGTACTGCTTTTAAAGTCTGTAAATACCTACATTCTCTGAGGGACTATCTTCCCAAAGATTGGGGTGAAGATGTACCTGGTTCAGAGCATTATCCAAAATTTTATGGAAACCCTGACGACTGGCTAATGGATCCTACATTCACTATTAAATTACAGAGAGAGAGAGAGAGAGAGAGCACGCACAAGCTGGCTACTGAACTGAACCAGGGCCTCAAGCATGCTAAGCATGAGCATGTACTTGATCACTGAGCCGTACCTCCTTTGTTGTGTTGTCAGTGTCACACGTGTCCATTCTACTTGAGTCATGAGAACCCAAGCTTGCACATCTCGGGCTGCAGTTCCCTTTCTCTAGTTCAGAAATTTCCATAGGAAGCCATTCTCCAGTGATAGACTATGTATCAAAACTAACTTTATGCCCTTTTAGCCAGCTCTCGGAGCCTTTAACATGCTCATAACTGACCACTCATGCATGACTCTCCTACTAGGATGTTGTACTACCCAATGGGCTGTCCACCTATTTCTTTTTTCTGTTCTTTCGACCACTTTCTACCTTGGCCTGGTGTGCTGGGTTGAAGAGCATTTCCCCAAAACATCACGAACAATTCGAATACGACATTACCTGAAAACAGGACATTTGCTTATGGAGATTACCTGGGATGAGGTAGCGCTGAAATTAGAGCAGCTCTAAATCCAATGACTAGACCCCTAGGCTTAGAAGGAGGAAGGTCATGGGAAGATGGAAGATGTAATGGCATCATGGAAAGGTAAGATAGAAGATGACACAATGCAGCTATCAGCCAAACAATCCACAGGGTTGCTGGGAACCTAGAGAAGTCTGCGGAGAAACGAAGAACAGACCAGAAGAAACCAATGCTCCCTTCACCTGAACCTCAGGCTTCTTGCTCCAGATCCATGAGTGAATGTGCTTCTATCATTCTAAACCATCTGACTGTTGTCACTTGTTGGAGATGCCTAATGAAGCCACACACCTGGACATTCCATCCTTTAACACTAAAGAAAATGACACGCTCTGCAAGTGGTCTTCAGTGGCCCCAGGAGAAGCAGCTCGCATTTTTTTCTGAATCCAAGAAGGTGAGTGGTTAAGTTTGGAAATCTCTTCATCCGAACACCAGAGATCTAGATGCAGCAGCTCTGAAGGGTGCAGGGAACTGTATGTTTATCAAACTACATGAAACCCTGCTCAAGAGATTCCCATGCAAATAAGCCTAGAATATGGTGATAAATTTGCCTTAAGTTAGATCACTTTAGCAACCATCCACTCCCATTTCCCCTACAAAGCATAGGGCCTTGCACAAATGTTTGTACCTCTCCTTGAACTTGACTCTCTTTCAATTCTCGATTTTTTTTAAGAATGGGGGAGGCTTGGGCTAGAGTTAGATCAACTGGGACAGTGGGTCATTGAGAAAAAGAGCACAAGAGCCAGGGTAAAGGTTTAAGTTCTTGACTTTTTCACCAATTCAGGGCCATCGGTGCCAACTCACTCAGGAACACAGGCAGGTCATCCAAAGGAGGTGGAGCACCAGCTTAGGAGACCCCGGCTTATCACGGTGTGCTGTTTGGCCACTCTTAACTTCTCATTAGCAAGTTTTAATCTAGGTCTGCTCCTGCTTGAGAGTTAGAAAAAAATGAGGTCTAAGTTGGTAGGGGTTAGATCTTGCTTACTAGGTCATGATTCTTGAGTTTCTGGTGTTCTTTTTATGGGACTGCTCAAGAGAGAGCAACTGAAGTTTCTGGTGTAAAGCAACATGTGACCTTGGCCTCATAATCCTTTATCTGAAGGACCAGGCACATCCCAGGACCATGTCCAGTCACTGCTTAGCATATGTTCAAAATTGAACGTAGAGGTTGGTGAGATAGCTCAGCAGTCTAAAGTGCCTGGTTAGGCAAGCTTAGGCAACCACAGGGACAGAGGTTAGACCCCAACACCACATACTGCACGAGTCCCACTCCCAGCTCAGGTTGAGTTGACCATAACATGAATAAATAAACAAAGTTAAGATAATTAAATGTATATCAATCTCCTTCCCCAAACTTCCTTTTCTCTTCCACCCTCACTGAAATTTAGACCAGTGAAAAACAACTGTGGGTGTTGAATGCACACTAAGCAAGCTGAACTTGATGGGAATATGTCCATCTTTGTACTAGAAAAACATGGCCTCATTGATCCATTCCTTGAGTTTCTGAACTAAGGCCACACAACTGCCCATCCCAGGATAGATAGCATGAAGTGACACTCAGGTTTATGAGCATAAGTAGCAAAACAATCATGGGAGGGATGACAAAAGCCCCCCTTCTCCTCAATTCACATGGGTCTAAGCAGAAGCAAGCACTGGGCAAGTATTTCCAGAAGAACCTCAGGTACCTAAAAGCCCTATTTGTCTGTGACAGTGTTGTCTCCTTAGGTGCTAACTAGTCACTTCACACAGCAACTCTGACAAGGAGTTAAATCCCAGTTAACCCAGATTTCAGACAAGATGGAGTGGCAAACAATGTAGCTTTTAGCAAGACCAAACTATAAGTTTTTAGCCAGACTGAGATCATAATTAGAAGGCTCCTGACAGTGGGGATGGGATTGCATATGCAAGAGAAGGGAAGAAAAAGGCTTACAACAAGATTAAAATGGAAAATATTCACCAGCCAGTTAAGAATATTCATTCAACATTTACTAGCCCTGTTTTATGAATGAATGCTGGGGCAGATGCTTCACCAATATTTGCTATTGCAGCTTGGTACTTGTGGGCTGCCCAGCTTTGGGGACCTTTAAGAGTCAGACCATGTGGAAGGACAAGGGGAAAAAAGAGGTGGCACCATGTAGGTGTTCTGAAGTTCTAGGGCACAGAGGAGAGTGATCTTTGTGTTCTATGAAAGGCTCTGTGGAGACGAGCTGTCTAGGGTGGGAACATTTTATATTCTCATCAGCTGGTTGCAATCACTTGATTTATGGACCTGTCTGCATGATGCTAGATCTACCGCATCTTAAGAAGTTCATGTGATGAGCCTCTTACACTCTCAGAAGCTTCTTTTAATTATGCAGATCCAGAGCAAATACTATGATCCTTGCTTTCATTTTATTTAATGCAGCTGGTGACATGGGGATACCCAAGACCCAGGGGCCTCCAGGCTAGTGAAAGAAGTGGGGGACTCTATTGCTCATAGACAGAATAGACAGATGGAACACAGGTTCCATCCACAGTAAAGGAGCTCACCATTACTCTTCTACCTATCAGTTTCCCTTCCGCTATTCATGGCTGCCATGTTAATACTGGTGGCCATCCTAATATTCTCTTTTAATTGCTCAGGCAATTGCTATACATAGGACTATGCCTCGTGTCCCCAGCACACTGCTCAAATCGAACTCCAGCACCCTCGGTGGACAAGTAGTGTTTCTCCAAGCAACAAAGAACTTCCCTCTTCCTCATGCTGAAAGGAAAATCTTCTAAGTTAAGCTCAGCAGTCAGAGTGGAAGACTGTCCTTCCTCCGATATGTGTTGACCATAGATTGGTGATCATTCTGAATGCCTGGTGAGCTTTCATGAGTAGTAAGTGTCTACATTCTCCCAGATCTGTTAAGTTCAGGTCAAGATAAGGAGTAAGAAACCCTACTTTGTCCAAGGAGGATCTGGTCAGAGGATGTTTTATAGAGCAACTTAATTATTTATAACAGCTGCCTTTTCTCTCCCTGCCCCTAGCTCTTTAAGTCTCTGCCTCTGTCTTCTTGGTAGCTGCTGGTGTCTCCCACTGGAGGCCTTTTTCTACTATTGCTAACTAATGTTTGAGTGAGGACATCTACAATGGCTTTTCCCTGTCTCAAGGATTCTGATAGCAGACCCAGCTAACCTGCTGGACTTCCCTTTGAGAAGAAAGTTGGAGTGCAGATCAGCCTCAGTTCCGAGCTCCCAGAGGCCATTTCCAAGTGACCCATCATGGAACACCTGCGAAACTATGGTTCGTACTAAGGACCCCTGCTAATGCTGGCCTAGACTGATGTGTCTCCTTAAGTGCTATGCATATATATGGTCTTACTGAACATCTGTATTTAAATAAAAGTGCATCTAACTTAACAACAACCAAAGAAAATTGCAACCAGCCCAGATAGACAAGCTGGAAGTTTCTCTTGAAGATAAATAGATGTACTTTTGTTTCAACACAGAAAAACAAATGCCTCCGGCAGCAAAAGATTTTGAACATGTCAAGACCCTGCTGCAGAAAGTTTAGAATCCAACATTTTCAACCTGTGTTTATCATGTATGAGTTTCAGGGTCTTCTGTGAATCCATCACTCTGTACTATGATGTGCTCATTTAAAAGACAGGGGCAATTGCCTTTTCTGGCTGATGCTCAGGGTTCTTAGGTTTTGGGAGATTCAGATAAGATAAGCATGTACTTAATGCTTTCAAGTTTGTGAAATACAGATATGTAGATACAGAAATATATAGAGATGCTCAGAATACCTTTTAATAAAATAGAAAAATAAGTTTCAAAGAGACACAGAAGATATAATAAAGATAGTTATTACACAATCCAGGCGGTGGGATTTCATAGCTAGAAGAATGCAAGGATCTTAGCCAAAGGGTCAGAAGGTGACATAGAACCATATGAGGAGAAAAGGAGTGAGAAGGGGAGGAGAGGCAGGAAGCCCTTAAAGCCTGAGCTTATTACACTAATTACGTGAATTCACATGAAAGAGAACGCATGAGATAAAGAAGGGGGCAGCAGATCCCTCTGCTGATCAAGCATTTTCTGTAACCTTCTAAGCCACCAAGATAATTTCCTCCTGGTGAATGAATCAAACTGGAGAAATCTGTTGCTGGCTACTCATAGTTTTCCTTTTATCTCTTCCAAGTGGGAGTATGCGGAATCTCCTGTACCACTCAATCCTAGATTTGACAGATATTAGAAATGTTTGAAACATCTCCATATGCATCAAGAGTAGCATTTTATCCCTGGTCAATTTTCTCCTCCAGCACAAGGGTTAGGCTTGTGATTTTGATATTGAAGGCTGCTGCCCAAAGAAAACAGGGATGGTAATTAAAGCATGTGATGGAGTTTTCTTCCGAGTATATCAACAAAGAAATGTGTGAATCTCCAGTACAGCTTGTGTTCCACCACAGGTCATTATTCAGGAAAAGGTGATGACTCACATCACCTCCTTGATGGACTTTTAAGACAAATTTTTCTTGGAGGCCATGGGCCAGGTCTTGAATGAGAAAAAGGGGGGTGGGGAGAGAGAGAGAGAGAGAGAGAGAGAGAGAGAGAGAGAGAGAGAGAGAGAGAGAGAGAGAGAGAGAGAGAGAGAGAAATGTTACACAGCCACCCTGACCAAATTAGCTGATCTGGTGGGTGAGTTCAGCAGGCTGAGGCCAGGGTTTCTATTAGCAACCAGGTCTCTCTCGTTCCGGTTGACAAGATGGACAACCACCCACCCTCTTAAAAGATTCATGACCCAACTTTGCACTCTCTACTGCTTGCTTTCTCATAAAACCAGTGCAAATCCTATCAAAAATTTAGCAGAATCCCTGCCTCATCTGTTTAGGCCTGAAGCTAGTTGCAGGGACAACTCATTAGGGACAGGCTCATTAAAACCAGCCCTTGGGCAAAAGCAGTTTGCGGGCCTCTTCATTTTTATTCACTCTCACCTCCCTGCCCAACCTCCTGGAGCCCTCAGACGCGGGGCTTCTAAAGGTTCTGTGCAGTGTGCTGCTCTGTGCGCAGAGTTGCAGGGTCCAGGGTTGGACAAATGCTGCTCTTTGCATCTGCCAAAGATCATCTGTGTCTTCTCCTTTGTGTACCAGGAAGGCTGCTCACGAAGAAGCAGGAGTGGCGGGTGCAGGAGAGAGTGATCCTGAAGGGTGGCCAGCTTCACACCTGGGGATGGCTGGGGGAAACACCTGGCACTGGAGCACCACGGAAGCCCTAAGGACCAAGCCTGAGCTTTGGCAGCAGAAGAGCCAAAAGATAAAATCTTTTGGATCCCTTCATGCAGCATGTTCTGCCCAGTACTCAGGCCCTTGGGCACCTGGAGCCTGAGCAACAAACTCCTTGATGGATTCATTACCAGATGTTTTCTGTTACTTGCCAGGGATGCCACTCTCAGCAAGAACTGGGGAAAGAGCTGATTTTTGCTGACAAAGAGCTATTGGATGCTTTAGGCATCGTAGTAAAGAATAGGTAGCCCCAATCCTTACTTAGAGGCTTCCAGATTGCCAGTGTCTCTGGGTGTGTTCTTTTTTTTTTTTTTTTTTTGTCTTTTTGAGACAGGGTCTCAGTATGCAGTTCAGGCTGGCCTTGAGCTCACTTTTTTAGCCCAGGCTGGTCTCGAACTCACACCGATCCTCCTGCCTCAGCCTCCCGAGTGCTGGGATTACAGGCCTGTGCCACCATCAATTTTGGAGGAGAACCAGCCACACCTAAGTGCCTGAGATGGTCCAAGGATAGTTAAGCAAGCTGAGTCAAGGTAAGGGAGGGTCTGTGTTGAACTTGGACTGATATGCACATAGGCATGGACAGATGATGCAGAGCTCCAGCCAGGCCAGCAGCAGGAAGGTACCTAATATGCCAGAATCTGATTCTTTACCAGACAGAAGTCTGGATTTTAAGTGAAATCTTCGTGTTTTTAAATGTTGGCAACAGATAACTGAAAAATGAAAAAAAAAAAAAAAACTGCATGGAAGAAATAAGTACAGATTTCAGATTTGTAACACATGATGTGAAAAAAGACATTAATGCAGGTGGGACTTAATCCCTGGTCTTAGTTTCACCAGCTCCTCAGTATATCAGTGAGCTCCTGTGGACTCCTCTCTGCTGCTCGGTGACATAGAGGCTGGGTGACTTAATTGCATAGAGAAAAACTGTGTGCCTGTGAGCTTTAAAAATAAACTTTATGAGGATAAAGTTATAGTTTCCGAAAGCGTTTAACTATCTGAAATAGGTCTGAGATGCTAATGGTTCCACCATGAGCAAGGCTTCCACACTGATTGTTCCTATGATGTAGATTATCAGCTTCATAAGGACTTCAGAGATGGACTGGCCACGTCACATGCACACTACATCAATTCTCTGAGCGGGGCTCTATTAAGAAAAGGGAGGCTGGTTTCCTATGCCCGTAGTGGGCAGGGGAGCCCTAGCATAAACCTCAGCTCAAGGGGTATAATAGCACACCACTTTGCCACCTTCGTCCTAAGGGGACACAGATGGGCTTGGGCAAGGTTTACCATGCTGGCCCTGGGGGATCTCTCTACCCCTTGGGGTGTTGCTATAAGTAGGAAGCAGACAGGAAGGTGTGGAACTGAGGACAGCCAGGCCCTGGATTCTTTTTCTTCCTTCTTTGTTCCTCCTAAGCCCCAAGTGAACAAACTCTGTTTGCAGTGTGGTGTATTTTCACCTGGGACTTGGAGCAAAATGTGTGAAACCACAAACAAGTCAAAAACTATTAAATATGCCCTTCAAGTGAAAGGTATGAAAATTGCAATAACATCCCTAAGTCTCACATTTCCTTTAATTTTTATTTTTCTTCGTGTATGTTTAAAGTGCCTAATGATGGCGTTCATAGTGGAGAGCTAGCACCCATGCATAACACACCTTAATTCTTTTCATGTCCCCTTCCCTGCTACTCTCTTCCCCCTCTTTGCCTCTGGGTCACCTTCCCACTTGTCAAAGATCTATCTTCCTATTTCCCTTTGTCTATCTTTTATCTGACCCTTTAATTTATGTATCCTTTGGGTTCTCCTCTATGAGAAACCAGAGGATTTGTTGACCCAGTGGAACCACCACCTAATGCCACATGCAACATTACTCCGACTCTGGACAGCATAAGCCTTACCTATCATTTCTTGGGCTTGTGGATGCAGACTTGAGAGATACTACCTTTCCTAAATTTTCTCTACCCATTCTCCGCTCCTATTATCCACCTTATCAGAGCACCTCAAAATCATTCTTGTGTCTACATCCCCATTTCCTTATGCTAAGGCCAGGCTATGGCAATCCCCCCCCACACTGTTAGTCTGGGGTGACCACCAGGACACAGTGGCAGAATTCACCTTTATCATAAATGATCTGGGTGTTTTGTAGATAGGAAACACAGGAGTCTTGTGCTACCCTCTTTCAGTGTGACAGTTTTCTACAAGCTGTTAACACATCCCCACTTTTACCTCCCATCCGTACTATCACCACCTCTTCCGAAAAACCCACCCCAATTAGACAAGAGGAATTCATACATTTGAAGGTGGGTACTCAGGAAGAGTATGGATGCGGGGCAGACACGTGCATTAGCAATGCAGATACAGTCACAAATGAGACAAGGCTGATGTGAAGAGTTCCTCTGAAACTGTTATTTAATCCAGCTAAAATTTATTTTGAGGAGAAATGGCACAGTACTGGGACTCCCGACATTTTGCATTTGAAACACGGATTATGCACCCTTCTAGTCTTTTTCGTAGGGGAGCTACTTGCAAATTTCACTTGCGCCAACTTTTAAGACTTGGAGGCAGCCTGGGCCAGCTGAACAACTCTAGATTAAATGCCCTGTGTGGACTAGGGAAATGAGAATCATTTGTTCACTCTTTAGCGGAAACAGATGTGGCTTCCTGTCTTACCAGCAGGGTGACACTGCACTTTTTATTTGCATTTCCTGAATCCTTAGGCCAGCACAGATTGCTAATGTTCTCTGTCAAGAGGAACACGAGCTTCACCTCCCAGCCACTGAAGATGCAGAGAAACTTGGCTGGGCAGTGAATGTGCAAACAGTAACTTTTGCTCCTTTGGTTCAGGGTCTCCTGTAACTGTGAAGATAAGTACAATACAAAGGCCTGCCCAGAGGAGACTGCTGGAAAGACAAGGACATCTCCCAGCACTGTGCAGAGCTGTGGCCCGGGCCCCGAGTGTGCACACAGCAGACCTCGAGCTGGCAAGACAAACAAGTGCTCTGGCTGCGCTGAACTCCACTCCACCACAGTGTGACCTGCGCTCATTAAAGATTCTCTACAAACAGGTGCTTCTCACCGGGTTGGCTTCTGAAATGGCTTTCTTTTTATTCCCAGGGACACATCAAGAGCTGAGGGGGGGGTTCATGCACTATAGATCAG
Organism: Myocastor coypus; assembly: GCA_004027025.1. Taxonomy (NCBI): domain Eukaryota; kingdom Metazoa; phylum Chordata; class Mammalia; order Rodentia; family Myocastoridae; genus Myocastor; species Myocastor coypus. The sequence goes on along the minus strand of PVJA010001244.1, from coordinate 25,766 downwards.
TCGGCCATTGACAGCACATCAGGCTTTGACAAGCTGCTTGGCTCAGTTGAAAGTCTGGGTTGGGCTTGGGCACCGTCAAGGCTACACTATTGAATTATTGACGGGCACTCACCGTGGTGCAGGGGAGAGCGCACCATAGCCTCAGCTCAATAAAGATGAAATGGAAACCCTCTCTGAAGCTGACTTTAGCACGTTAAAGGAGTTTTAATGGTCTGGTTTAAAATTCAGTAAGAGAATGCATTAGGCTGATTATATTTTCAATGGCTAAATGCAGGCATGCACACAAGTTTGGGATTCTGAAGGGTTTACAAATGAGTGGGGAGCCTGTCAAGATGAATTACGCCCTCCTGAAAGAAAACAAGAGGCCATGATGTTCTAGCCCCTGTCGCAAAAGCAGTTATTTTCCTGCCTTCAATCCCTCTTCTCCCTGCCCAGCACCATGCTAAGCTAGCAGTCCCAGTGTAGAGAAAGAAAACTACTCTGTTATCCTGGTCCCTTTAGCCTTTACAGAACCAAACTATGGACTAAAATTCATAGTAGCACTTGCTACCTTTTCTCTGTCCCATTTGTAACCGACAGACATCTGCCTCCCTGGAAAGAGAAAGACCTTCTACTTATTAGGATCTCATGAGAGGACACCAAAAACTCTCTTCCACCAGTGTCCCCCAGTTCCCCAGTTAGCAAATTAATATTAACAATTCTGATTTTCCTTATGTAATCTTTTCTTCTTTAAATTTCCACCTGCCAAGATTTACTTGTATTTCAATAGCTGATGTCAGACAAGCAGTGAGTAGCAAGTCCCATCTCAGAACTATAATTTTAAATACAATGAGATGCGCATCAACTGTCGCATTGACATGCAGGAAATTATTCCACGTGGACTTCTAAAGTGCATCCTAAAAGCTTCAGAGGCCTAGTGCATCTTAAAAGAATTTAAATTGATGAAGCTGTTTTTTTAAAGCAATTTGTCTAATATGACCCTATATATTTTTTTTTCTTTTTTCTTTTTTCTTTTTTTTCCCTGCCTTAGCTGGGGTTGCCTCCTGTCAAGGTGCAGGAAGGGCTGGCCAGTATATCTAAATCTGGGTTCATTTGCCTCCTGTGAGATTATCCGTGCTGCGTTGAGCCATAGAAGTAAATCACAGATGCTTCTTGAGGCTGCAGAAGTCGGCTGATCTCCAGACAAATATTTAGAAGGGAGCTTTGCCTACTCTGGCCTTAATCGTTTCCAACTGATTTGACTTATTCTAATTACAGCCTTTATGTTATAAAAGCCATTTTTATGTTGCCGGGGAACAGTTTCACTGCAAATACATGAAATTTTGCTGAGTCTCCATTCCCATGTTGATTATGGAAATGGGACTCTGCAGCTTGCCTCTAATCAGAAAAACACACTGCATGGAACGTCAACAATTTTTAACATTAATAACACACCGACAGTGTCCTTTTGTCTCTCCTTGTATTGTTTTTCCTTTCTCTGACACCCTGGAGCTCAGGATTCACCAGGTAATGGGAAACAGGGTTCACCCACCTCCAGTTTGACAGGCAAGCACTCCTCCCTCTCCCTAAGAAGAAGTGGCAGATTTGGAGAAAAAGGATATTAATTTAATATAGCGGAAGGGGAGGATCATTACTATTCTAGCAAGCTAAGGGTAAGTGCATTTGTTTCACCATTATAAACTTGGAGAATTCTAGCACAGTAACATAAAGCAGATTAAATGGGTTCTATGGCAAATCACAGGGTGCTCTGATCCAGTACCTCTCTCTGGATTCCAGAGATTTTATCCTACATTGAGAGGACATCAAGAAGGAAATCCAGTAATTTTCTAGATCTAACACTGAGTCTTAAGGTTCCAGACTAGGAGTCAGAGCTGAAGATTTGGCATCTAACAGGTTCATGGATGCCCCAATAGAGCAGAAAGACTCTGCATCTTACAGAGCCTCTATTTATTTACCTTTTGAGTGGGAATGCACACACCTGTCTTAAGGGTTGTTAAGGAATGAGGGATAAAGCCGTGCCACTGCACCGTGTTGTAAGTGAAAGCTATCTAGCAGACTGATCTGGTGGACACTCTCCAGATGTCAGACAACCTTGGTCTATTGTATACCCTTTGCTTTTTATGAAATATCTACCACAAAGACACACACACACACACACACACACACACACACTGCTTAAGCAAAAGAGGAACAGTGGACGACACAGTGGAAAAGTTGCTTGGATTTATAGTCTCAAAAACACAGTGGTCCATATAGGTGGACAGAAGGATCCAGGCTATTAGAAAAGTTCAGATTATACTCCTCCTGGAAAAGTAGCTGAGTCCATGTAAAGGAAAAGTCAGTGCTGCATTGTGAAAGAGATGTAGAGCTATGGCGAAGCTGAAGAACTTCAATAGGTGTCACCATCAGATCATTCTTAAGCCAGGTCCCCTCCCCTGCTGAAATATCTCACCCAATATAGAAGTCGCCAGCCCGAGGCAGGCAGACCCTATCACCCCACCTCACAAGAGCAGGCTGCTCATAAAAAGTCCTTCCTAACAGTGTGCCACAATATCACCTTCATGGAGGAAACCTGGCTGGTGTTAGCCAGATGACTGAGGCGAACATATTCATGTGATAATATATGCCACTGACATGATGGGACAAGGGGGAAATGCCGCCTCTATGGTCTTCCTCTCCAGGAAGTCTCACCATCTTAAAAAATAAAACAAAATTAAAAAACTAATGGAGGTACATTCTGAAGAGCATCTGATCAGTACCCTTAAAAACTACCAAGGTCATCAGAAACAAGGCAAGCCTAAGAAGTAGTGATAGGCCAGAGGGGACTAAGAAAAGTTGACAACTCAATGTAAAATGGGATTCTGGGTGGGATCCCAGAGCAAAATGAATAGGTAAGAGCTAAGGAAATGTGAATAAAATATGGACACTAGTTAACAATTAATGTGTCTGTGTTGGTACATTGGTTGATATGAATGGACTTTATTGATGTGAGATGTTAGCAGTAAGGGAAACTAGGCATAGGGTAGTTAGAAACTCTCTACTGTTTTTTGCAACTTTTGTATACACATGAAACTATCCTAAACTGTGTGTTACAAGGCTAAGCTGTAGCTGGGTCCTCTGAGGCTGTAGCTCAGGGAGGCCTGCTGGCTCTCTTCTTCTGGCCTCAGCCTTTCATCCAGGCTCCTCTCCTGTGAACCACATCTGCATGGTCTTCTGTGCTCCAGCAGCTTATGGCACCTTGGACCTATGCTGCCCTCTGCAAAGAGCATCCTCAATCTTCCTTCTGTTCTCTCTGGTTTTTATCTCTCAAGTGTCTATAATCACTCAGCCTTGGCCTCTTCAGGAATAGCTTCCAAGTATTAATTGATCATTCTCAATAATTTCATAAATACCCTGTCCACAACCCCACCTACTTTTTCAGTGTATAACTGTTTCACACACATGTCTAGTAACCTCTCTGAAGACCTGCAAAATTCAGCCTCACTTACCTTTTGCTTGTTGCCACTGGACTCATCCCATAGCTCACTGAGGTATTTAGTACTTTTAGGATAGATGGATGGATGGATGGATGGATGGATGAGCAGTTGGATACTGGGATGGATAAGTGGATATTAGATAGGTAAATAGATGGAGAAAGCTATGTAGTGAATTATTCTATAATAATGGTATATAAATTATCATGAAGAACTTTCTCCAAGAAGACTTTTTAAATTTGTGAAGTCAGTTGTTCTGTAACTGTACTGCATGAGTCCCTTAGACGAGATCTTTGTTCACCCATGAAGCCCACAGCAAGTCTGTCTTGCTCATTTGCCTGTGTTCTGATGAGCACTGACCTCCATCTTGATGCCTTGTGGATGATATCACTGGAGTCTATTTCTATAATGAAAGCCTGGTCTTTTCTATGTGATAAAACTGGGGGCAGGAAAGCATAAGTCAGAATCTGTGTCAGTGAGAGGACTGTCTTTATTGTAGAACATGTATGGGTCAGAGCTGAGGGCCTGAGGTAGGTTGAAGACATATTCACTACCACTCCTCTGACTGAAGGATCTCTGTGGTTACTAATACCCCACTGGGAGCAAAAGCTTTCCTGTCTTTTTCCTATAGCTTTTCCCAAAGGCTATGGAGAGGTGGACTTGGCAGTCACTCAGTGACTGCCTAGTGAATATGGGGCTTCCTTCAGGGGCTTCCAAATTATCTTTAGACTACACAGTAGTGATGGCTGCACACCACTGCAGGTGGACTGAACATTATTTATGGTGATTTTTTTCCTGATGGATATTTAATCAGACTTTTTTAATAAAAGCATTAAAATACAGGGTCCCTTGTTAGACTTCAAGGAAGGGATGAAATGAGATGATCATAAAAATAGCGTTGCGCAGGGTGTGGCTCGCAGCAGAGGACCAAAGAATGCCTGCTTCTACAGAAATGCTAATCCTGCCCTTGAAGTGAGCTAGGGGACCAGGACATGAAGTCTGAAGATCCCTGCTAGATGGGCCATGGTGAGAACAGACCCTCCCATCAGTAGATTCGAGAATACATGCTTCTATTGACTGAGTTCAATACATACAAAACTAATATTCGCTGGCATATTCCTAAGTCTGGTTCATTGCCACCACATTACATGGACTGCTGAAGGCTCATAGCACTCCGTTTGCTTCCTACAAATCAGAAACTTGGACTGAACAAGTTTAAGTGCTGGTGCCTGTAATCCCAGATCTCTGGCACTGTGAGGGAGCAGGAGCCTAAGTTTAAGCCTAACATGGGCTGCTTAACAATTCAGCAAAATCTTGTCTGAAAAACAAATATATATATGTATATGTATATATATATATCAAAATCATCTTTCTTAATTGCCACAACCATGGGCCAAGATATGGGACTAGAATACTTACAGTGAGCCTGGTATTTATTAAAAGTATTTAAATGTGCTAGATTAATGATGAGTTCATTCGGCCAGATTACAGCATTAGTGGAAGGTAAAAACATTTAAGACCCCATTCATTCAGTCAATTTATTTTTAAGCACCCACTCTTCCTAAATACCTAGTTTAGACTTGGAACAGAAGTTTGAGAACAAATGGCCCTTGCCCAAGAGAAGCTTTTCCAGTCCCTACGAGAGTATCCAACCATAATGTGACTGTACTTACTAGTTGGATCAATGCAGGAGGAAGAAAGAAAAGCACGAGCTTCATCCATGCTGGGAACAAACCCTCCCACCAGTAGATCCAAGAATACATGCTTCTGTTGTATACATACAAAACCAGAATTCTTTGCCATATTCCTAAGTCTGGTTCTTTGCCACCACATTACATGAACTATTGAAAGAATGATTTTTCTCCAAAAATGAAGACTAAAATATTTTCAAGAGAGAAGGTATAGGGGTTGGGGAGATAGATAGCTCAGTAGAATAAGTGCTTGCCTAGTAGGCAAGCACAAGGGCCTGAGTTCAATCCCGGGTTCTAAAGGGGTGGGGTGGAGCGAGAGCAAGAGCGAGAGTGAGAGCGAGAGCGAGAGCACATTCACTACCTTCTTCTGTGTCCCCATTGACTGTCTGGAAAATTTTTCAGGCCCTCCCACCCCTTGGCCACCCACTTCCTTCCCCCCTGCTCAGGGATACCTTGTCCTAGGCTCTGCAGTACCTGAGCTGACCTAATAAGCAGTCCCTGCCTGCTTTGTAGAGGAAGAGGAAGCAACATCCAGTACATGTGACATCACTGCTGACCATTCCAAGAGCTAGAGAAGAGATATCAAGGACACTGGCAGAGAGAGGAAAGCAGGCTGAGCAGGTTTTGTGGTCCCATCAGGAAAGCCTTGTCTGAAGACAAAATCGTTTAATTAGCAGCTGCTGAACGAGAATAGGTTGGGGAAAGGTGATGCAAGAGGGCTGCGCAGAGCCCTTGAGACCCCAGAATGTTCCAGCATAAGAGAAGGCTGCGCTGGTAGCCTAGGGATGAGCAGGGCTTGGATTGACCAGAGACGATGCAACTCTGCCTTCCATTCAAAGGTCTACCACCAACTCCCACACACAGGATGACACACATACTGCTAATTGCAAGAGGTGTCGAAGAAGCCTCTCCTTGCTTATCTTCCCTGTAGCTCCTGACGAGGGGCTGCTGTCCATTCCCACATCTTTATTAGCATAGGACAGATCACCCTCCACCACTGGGGCTGTCTCCTATCATGACAAGGACAGTAATACAGACCCTCAATGTCCTGGATTTCTGTATAGTGTCAGGCCCTGTGCTATGCACTTTATTACCTACATAGAGAAGGAGGTACTAGTTTCTCTTTTTTATTACTATTGCTGCCATTGCTAATATCATTGCCATTTTCCAATTATAAGGATAGGAAAACTGAGTCTCAGAGAGAGAAGATTCAAGTTGCTATAAGGCAGAAACAAAACCTCCCCATAGAAGGTCCTGTGAACATCTTTCTGAGCAAAGGATTCCTGCCTTTATCACTTGACCTCTGCCATTAGATAGTACTTCTTATAAGTCCTGTTTGTTTTGTGCAAGACTTGTTCAATAAAAAAGCTACTGTACACTGACTGTGTTCTGGGTACAGGCTCAGGTTTTGGAGAAAGAGAATGATGACAAGGGAGTCCTGGCTTAGAGGGAAAGGCACATAAATGCCATTATAGAACCAGATATACCCATTACACAAGGATCAGTAAAGAGCTTGAATTTGTTGGAAGGGACAGATGTGCCTGGGCCATTCCACCCAGAGATGACAACTTCTGAGCGACAAAAACAGGAATAAACTTCCAGAAGAGAAGAACAAATAAGATAAAGAAGACTATTGCTGGAATGTTTAAAAAAAAAAAAAAAAAAAAAACATGTGGAAGTACCTGTGACTGTAACTGTGAATGGAACAGTTAGGCCAGTTTGGATACAATAGGAGAAGAAAAGGCCAAATTGTAAGAGGTCTGAGAAGCCAGTTTCCCACGCGGGACTTTCTTCTGAAGATAATGGGGCACATGCAACCTTGTTAGGCAAGGGGCTGCAGGGCACATTTCACACGTAGCTAAGACCAAGCCTGTCAGACTTCCCCAGTGGTTCTCCAAGTGTGGTTCTCAGATGAGCGGCATCGGTATCTCTTGGGAAATAGTTAGAATGCAAATTCGTTGGTCCCACCCCAGACCTACCGAGTTGGAAACACTGAAATTTTTAACAAGCCCTCCCGGGGATGTGGATGCGTGCTCAAGCCTGAGACTCAGAGTCCTGCTCTGAACTTTGCAACCTTCTGCATGCGCACTTCCCCTACTTCTGCATGTGCCCCTCTAGTGCAGCGTCAGCAGGCATTGTGCCCCTCTGGCTTCCAACTCAAAAAGTTGTCCTGCTGCTGTTCTAGCTCCTCTCACAGGCCTGTTAAAATGTGCATAGGTCATGTCATGCTCCCTTTTCAGGGTTGCCTCACAGCCCCCCAAACCAAGGCAGTTGCATAATTCACTGCACACCCAACTTTGCTGGAGAAACTCTCCCATTTATTTATTTATTTATTTACTACTTATTTATTTATATGTATTTAGTGCAGGGTCTACAGGGTCTCACTACAAAGATCAGACTCATAGTGATTCTCCTGTTTTCAGCCTCTCAAGAGCTGGGATTATGGGTGGACGTCACCACAACCACTCAGTCACAGCCTCAGCACGCCCCAGGGGCAGGGCTGGTACTGCAGGCTTGGAATGGAAACAAGTGTCTGAGTCTGACTAAGTAGGTGCTTTAATTTTCTGAGCCATCTGGCTGGCTCCAAAACTCTTCTTGGTGCATCTGTTTGGTCTGCAGAGCAGCAAGCCTTCCCTATCCCCTTCCCTGCCTGTTCAGTTGTTCCAGCAGTCGGGTAACAGAGGCTGCTCAGGAACTCACGCTGCTCATTGCAAACTATCATGCACTTAGAGCTGGGTGAGGGCATTCTTGAGGAGGTGAACTAACAGGAAAACAACAGGCCTAGCTTGGTAGCCTGGGCGCCTGGTGCCCCAGAGCTGGGTGTTAAGTGGGGCCTGGCCCTCCCCTCTAATCACCTCTTGTTAGCTGCAACTGTAGGCAAATTGCTAGCAAGGATTAACTAGGGGAGACGATGCCAGGATCACTGTCAAGAAGAAAAAAGACTCAATTTGTAGAGCAATCATGACTCTGTAATCACTTTTTGAGGAGCTCTCTTTGGCTCCCTTTGCCTAGGGAAGGTGTGGACCCAGCCCAGGCTCACTCAGGTGGGCCTAGAGCACGCGCAGCTTTGTCTCTGGTATATTAAAATGATCCCTCCCTAAATGAGATAAGCCTACCTATTAACAGGGCTTCGCCTCTACGGGTCTCTGCAACATCCAAGGCCCAGATGCCGCCCTGAACAAATGAACATGGATGTGCATAAACAATTGGTCTGAGCTCATGAATAGAACACATTTCTCTAAACACACAGGGGAAGCCAGGAAGAGGCTTTACCAGGGAGGAAAGACCCTTTTCATTTGCCTCTGTGTGTACATTGCCTACAGCAAATAGAAACAAAGTAACATGGCAGTGTTTTAAGAATAGAACACAATACAGTGTTTGGGAGGTGGGTGAGTGGGAAGGGATGCTGTCTTATACCAATTCAAGAGAAGCTTTTTTTTTTTTTTTTTTTTTTGTCTTTTTGAGACAGGGTCTCAGTATGTAGTTCAGGCTGGCCTTGAGCTCACTTTTGTAGCCCAGGCTGGTCTCGAACTCTCACCGATCCTCCTGCCTCAGCCTCCCAAGTGCTGGGATTACAGGCGTGCGCCACCACGCCCAGCCAACAAAGTGATATTTAAAGTGACAGCATGATTCATTCAGATATAAATGTAGTTGTAAGTTCTTCTAAGAAAAGTGCCTTGCCTCTAAAATTCTTAAGTAAAAGAGGTGTTGAGGAAGTTTCCCAGTACAAGCTATCAAGGGAGGAAAGGCAGGAAGGGAGGGAGAACGAGAAGAAGGGGGAATGGGAAGAAAAGTAGGAAGAAGCAAAAATCAAGATGGATACGAGTCAGTGAAACCCAATGGGATACCTGTTACTCAGCAAACACCAAAAAAATTTTTTAATATAAAACATCATTGTGTTAAAAGAAAAAAAAAAGAAAAACTATCTTTAATCTGTATTTTCTAAATAAGCAAGGTTGGAATTTTAGCAAGCTACAGAAAAAAGCTTTTTAAGACATAATTTCTACATTCTTTCTAAATGTTTAAATGAGGTCATTTCTTAATGATACATACAATTGCCATGAACAAAAATTAACACTCAAAGTCAGTAACCCATACTCAGTACATGACAATTTCTTAAAATCTCTTTTGTGTTGTTTCAAAATAATCTTCACAAAAGACTAAGCTGTATTTGCACCATCTTAATTTCAAATAATATTCCTGTTTGTGCCTAAATTTCCAAGGATCCTCTTACTACTGGAGCATAATATTTTCTATGTTCTTTTCCAATTTTACCTCACCAGTGATGACTTGGTCCAAATAATGCCTGGTACTCTCAGAGAAAAACTTGAAATCTAAAGAAAAATAAATTGGAGCTTCAGGGTGACAATCTGGTTGCTCTAACACTATCTGCCTAGTTTTCTAGGGCAAGCTAGGATGTCATCACCTCCTTCCTTGTGTACCTGTGTGTCTGTATTATGCTGGGTGCTTAAACATATACAAAAGAGACACACCGTTGCTACATGCCTGTGGGTGGGCACAATGCAACCATACAACTCTGGTCAGCAAGCTCCTATTCAATAAAAGAGTCAAGTGTAAATCACATTATTAAAATATCTAGTTGCTTTGTCTGTGTTTTTTTTTTTTTTTTGAAAAAAAATGCAAAAATCTGATGTTCCTACTCCAAGAGTACCTATATCACAGAATAATTCTTTTCCCTCAGAATTCACTGTTAAGAATCTTTAAAGTGTTTGTGAAAAGACTCAGTACACACACACACATACACACACACACACACACACACAGAGAGAGAGAGAGAGAGAGAGAGAGAGAGAGAGAGAGAGAGAGAGAGAACAAAGCAAAAGGATAATCAGCTTGGAAGATTTTTCCTGCTTTGTACTTATGCTATATACACAGAACCATTAGTGTAAAATGTCTTTAATTCTCTGTCCTGTTAGCTTTTTTTGGTATTTCCAGATGATCTTTAAAATGATGGGTTTCTTGGAAATAAACCAAGGTTTCCTTTAGAAAAATGGGCTCACGGACAATAAGCCATATCATGCCCCTGCTTTTCTGCTGTATGATGACATGAATTTCAGAAGGAAGAAGTTTGAAGAGGGAGAAAGAGTCCTTCAAGCAGAGACCCCAGGGTGAGCTGAGCAAGGTGGGTAGGAAAAGTCCCTGCCTACTTCTCTGTACCTTTTACACCAATGAGACCTAAGCAGGCCAGCGAATCAAAACCCAGAGTCCTTCATATCACGTGCATGGTACGAAAAGCACAAGCCGCTAATACAAGCGTCTATCTGTGCCCATGATCATCATGAGACACTCTTTCCCAAGGGCTTGAAGTTGAAGTTGTGTCTGGTGAACTGAGGACAGATGGTGACAGAAGTTTCAATGCAAAGTGTCCCTAGCTTGCAAGGTGCTCTGGAGCCCTCCCCAATCTGCCTTCATAATTCTCTCTCTCTCTCTCTCTCTCTCTCTCTCTCTCTCTCTCTCTCTCTCTCTCCCTTCATGCACCAGCACCAGCGAGAAGCAGTGTAATCAGTAAACTAAGAGCTCTAAGAGCTACCGTACTTCTCTGTGTGGCAGTTGGGGTTGGAATGGAGGCAGTCATTCAGGAAACTGATCTTGCTTTTCAAGTCACTGCTAAGAGAAGGCCAAGCATGCTCTAAAAACACAGGAGGACTCAGACTCCTGGTGACCATTCATTCTCTCCTATCTGTGTTCCTATTCACCCTCTCTCTCACTCTCTCCCACCTGCTTTCAGACAGAAACCCCAGTGGGGAAGAGGCAAACTCACCACAGGTGTGCATCCAGCAGCCCGAGCTGGGGTGGCCAGGCGTCAGTGCAAGGTGCTAGTGGTTAGCTCCATGGGCAAAACTGCGGGCCACGGGAGGGGAAGAGTGGGATGCAGGGGCTTTGCAAAAGGCTCAGGGAAAAGAAGCAGGAGGAAAAGCATCAGGAATATGTGCAAAGAAAAAAAATAAGGCGAAGGGGATGGGAAATTAATAATCCAACAAGCAGGTTCCCTGTGTGTTATTAATCACACTGCCTCGCCCAAGCCGCAGAGCCCAGAGCAGCACATGGAAGGGGAGGGGTTTGCACACCATTGGCTGCCTCTCTGCACTCCTATACATCGCAGCCAATCCTCCCTGTGCCTTAAGGTACAGATATATCTGGGCTGCAGCTGCAAACCTCTGGAAGATGAAAAACCGTGCTCTGTGAGTAAGGTACTGCTCCGTCCAGTTAATGCACTATAAACTTTATTTGAGCTGACTTCTCATTTGATCCCCCTGTGACAGGGTCAGGGAGCGCAAGCAATTCCACCCCAAATCATGCCATAATCGAATTGCTGCCTATTTCCCGAACCTATAATGAAAAAGGCAACCGAAATAATGCAGGTAATGTTGGCGGCCTCCCTTGCCTGTCGGACATTATTACCTCCGATTGCTTGCCACCATTTCCCCGTGCTCTAACAATGAATATATTTCACAGCTCACTTGCTCTCCTGTGTGGGTGGCATGGTAGAGACACCTACATGATAGGAAAAGAAATCTAAAACAATGAGGCACCTTCTGAGTGCCGTGCCTAGCAGCAGCAGATTTATCCGAGTGCTACACACACACACACACACACACACACACACACACACTCCAACAAGCTGGGAGGGAGAGGGTGCAGTCCAATGACAGAGGCTCAACTAACACCAACTCGATTTCTCTTTGTCTCTTTAAGTCCCAGCTTCATCACCTACAGCATAATAACTGGGAGTGTGGCTCCTTTATCACTCAGATGCTCAGATGGTTTTTATCCTATTTTCTCCTCCTGCACAAAATGAGACAGATATAGCTTTAGGGACTGGGTATAAGATAAAATAACATGCCTACACACTCTACCTGAAAATGTCTTTTGAGGACTCATTTCTCCCTTGAAAAGGTTTAGAAAAATCAACACTCTCTATTTGCATGCCCTTAAAAAACATAATTCCACGTCCCATGATATTTTGCTTCTCAAAGTGCTGAAGGCAGCAGAGTGCAGTGGAACAGAAACTCAGAGGCAAAAGGCACAACGTGGAGTTGTTATTTGTACCACTGCCCTTTTGTGGTGGCCTCCTCCAGGCCAGTGGGGATGTGCATTCCACATCCCATGCGTCTGCAGCTTCTGGAAGCTGTGACTGATTGAGCACCAGGATTCCGACACTATCTTTTATTTTTCCAACTAGTAGGTTCAGTTCACTCCTGAGCAGTGACTTTGAAATTGTTAGACATCAAATCCTCGCTGTAGAAAACTTAGCTGTGCCTAAGAAATATTGCTGTTGCCTAAGCCATTAGCACTAAAAGCCCAGGCTGCCCTTCAACATTGAAAATCTGTATGTTTATAGACCTACAAGCATGGAGAGTAGTTTCCTTGAAAGGATCCCTTAAGGTGGAAAGAGACACTACGAATACGTGTAGTTTATGAATCATAAACAGGTGGCCCTAGAAATCAGAAGCAATGAGTATCCAGTAGCAGTCTTTTCTAATGTGTCAGCTACAATACACAACTCTCTCTTTTGTTTCTTCTCTGTTTGTCTTCTTTTTCTTTTAAATTTAGGAACTGTGCTCTGTGATTTTTATTACACACAACTTTCCTGGTCAATAAAATCACCATCCTTGCCTTGGCCCTGCCTTTTAATAGGGAAAAAAAAAAAAAGAAAAAAGAAAAGAAAAGAAAAGAAACAGCTGTGGGAACCACACAGTTGTAAAATCAGGTGAAAATCCTGGCAGGAGGTGTAGAACTCCTCAGTGGAAATCCCTGCACTTCCTTTTGCCAGGTAGGTCCTGCTGAAGGCAAGGGCAGGACTGCATTTGAAAAACAAAACAAAACAAAAAAAACAAAACATAGTTTCAAGAGTACATGCTGACATACACAAAGAATAATTCTTTAAAATACTGAGCACTATGGGCTATAGAGAACAGATCTTATAAGAAAAAAATCAATATAAAGAAAAAATACTCTAGATGTAATTGAAGTCATACATTTGTACATGACTTCTGCTATCTGCCCAATTACTGCTATTTATCAAAGAGCAGACAACAGCGAAACTGGCAGCATGAAAAACAAATTTTACTAAGTCAGAGGGAAGAAGATCATCAGAAAGAAAAGTAAAAAAAAAAAAAGATACAAATAATAAATAATTCAATATTCTCAAAGAAAGCTCTTGCGGAAAAGGCCTGGTTGATTCAAACATCAGAGATGCGTCTGACAAGAGACGTATCGATTTAGACAATTCTATCATCATTATTCCAGCTGGAGTTCTTCACAAGAGCTGTTCTCTTTGGTCCTGTTTTTATTGCTGTAACTACCACCCTCCTTCCTATACCTCGATCTCTTTGAACTGGTATTCATTACAGCTTAAATCTTAAGCCTAAGCGTAAGATGATAAACAGATTCCCTGCCTCATGTTTGGAGGACGCAAGGGCTTAGCTTCCTTAAAATCTAATAAGATGGGTGGCTATTTACAATCTGCTGAAGATTTCTGCACTCCGTGGAGTAGGTCATGTGCCTATCTGTATAATTTACCAAGGCAGAGCAGTTAGATTCAAGGCAGAGTGTAGATCTGAAGGAACCATGACTCATATCTAACAAAGAGTTGCCAAAAGCGGAACAGGAAAGTGGACCACCAAACTACCCTTATCCCTTAAAGGCTCTGAAAGGAAATACATCCATTCTTCCTGGCGAAATAGGTTTCAAAACTATTCTTTGTTCTCCCAATCAAATTAATGAAAAAATGAAACAGAGAGAAAAGAAATTCAGAATGAAGGAAGGGAAGGCTGGAGGAAGGAGAGAGGGAGAGAAGAAAGAAAGGGGAAGGAAGAAGGCTGGGTCATTTGAGGTCAATTCGGATCACTAAACTACAGTGATATAATTAGTGGAGAGGGGAGAAAGCAGGGCTGCATTAAGCATCCGCAGAAAGCAGAACTATTTCTTCAGCGTTCGATGTGTTAATTACAAGCGGATAGGAGGTGCCGTGGAAAATTAACAGTCTTGCAAAGGCATGAGAGGTAAATAGACAAAGCAGGAGCTGTAGGAGGGTCGGGCGAGCAAGTCAGTTTTGAAGAAAGATAAAAGAACTGTCATGTCTAAGGTGCTCTGGAGAGGGGAAAGGGCAGTGGGCCCTGTTATCATCAGTTAATTAGGCAGGAGGTCCACGCTTGCATACTCCGCACCATTTGCCATGGTAATCAAAGGTATTATTCAAATGTGCAGATGCAGGAAATCCATGGCGGGCCTGACAATCTGCCCACGCTAAGGTGCTGGTGCGCTGAGCCGAGGAGCTCTGCCCTCTCTACATGCACAGGCGAGGTCTGGACATCTTTCTTAGCTTCAGAAGAGTGAGTGGGAAGGCACTCCTGAAATTCAACACCTGCAGCTGCATTCCCTGCCCAGCTAAGGGGAGAGCAATTGAGGACAAAATCGGGGAGACTTTACAGCCAGTGGGTGCCACATGCAAGGTAGGGCTTAGCTTGTCTATTGAGACGGCTTGGGGAGATTCACTGGCCTACTTTATAGAGAGGAAATATGAAAAGAGGAGAGAGGGAGGGAGAGAGGGAGGGAGGGAAAAGGAGAGAGAGAGAGAATATATGAGAGAGAGAGAATGTACAAATGGGAGCATGAAACGCGAGGTCTAGAGCACTCAACATCAACATCACCCTTTTCTGCATTTGCAAGAACGGGAAGATGAGAGCCCTTCAATTCTAAACATAGAGGCTATTGGCACAGCACAGTTCAGCCGGCAGCTTCCTTGGTCTTCCATACTCGGGCTCACTCATGACTTATAGGCAATGATTTCACAGCCACGAGCACATGATCATCATGATGAAAGAGGTGCTTTTCACAGAGACATGGGGGACCTTGTCTCCACTCGAGGCCTCACGGACAAAAGAGGGACAGTGGGCATTGCATGTGATGAGCCGCTCAACGACAAGATGGGCATGGATAGGAGCCAAGGTTCTTGGCCATCCATGCAATGTTTCAGGAGTCACTGAACCCACAAAAGCTGGACAGGAAGCTTCTATCCAACCCCAAACAGCATACAGTTCTACCAGTGATGTCTTGGAAGAACACCTTCACCTCCGGCAAATTCCATTGCACAAACTACTTTTCATCAATCTGAGGTAAGGAAGCCTCCAGTGTAGCAATTATGAGTCCTTGGTAGTCACAGGGTTTGAAGTCATAGATTCAACTAATTCCTGGTAGAAAATTCTTGGAAATAAAAAATATCTGTATTGAAAAGGTAGGTTTTTTTTTTTTTTTTCTCCCTTGTCATTATTCCCTGAACAGCACAGTATAGCACCCATTTACATGACATTTACATTACTTTAGATATTGTATGTAATGTAGAGATGATTTGAGTCATATGTGAAGTTATGCATACAATATGTGCAAATACTAGGCCACTTTATAAGAGGATACAAACATTTCTGCATTTCTTAATTGGTGCACAGTGGGAGGTGGGCTGGAACTCATGTTACTGAGAGGAGACTGACTTGATTAGCCGCTGATTCCTTAGGGTTGGTGTGGACAATGGGCTGGGCTGGTGCTTAGGCAAAGACAAGGGTAGGGATGGGTAGAGGAAGCCGCAGCAAATATCTTGGCTTCCAGTGCCCAAATACCAGTTCTCATGGAGAACTCCTCCACTAGGACCTCTGCAGGCCTCTTGGGATTGGAGCGGTAGTTGTGGGATGATGTCAGTGCACCCAAATTAGAGACTTTCAGTGTAATAAATCAGCAGGGCAAGGGACACGGGAGACAACAGCACAGCCAAAGCAGGGGAAGATGCACACACAGAGATCACTCTCTGGGTCAGTTGGTAGCCACACTGAAAAGCAGAGAAGTGAGCAGAGTGCAAGTTGTCCACACATTTCCTACATCATTCCTGACTTGACAACAGTTTAGATGTGGAGGAGGGCTTGCGTGAAGCTGGAACAGGGAGGCAGTGGATGTAAGCCTGGGGTCCTGGGAGTGGGAGCTTCCAGTGTGACAAGTGTAGTGGCTGGTGCAGCAAACAACACAGGTATAATAACCCACTATGGTTATGGAATATTGGACTACGCAGACCACTACTTTCTCTTCAATGAGAAGAAATTTTTGTACCAATAATGATTAGAAAAATTATCACGTCAGCATCATGTGCTCTGAATAACTACTACAAAGACAGCAATATGCATTGCATTAATTATTGGGGGTGTACTAACGTGTTTTGAAACAGTCTCATTGTTATGTCTTATTAAAAGTAATAAAAAATACACACAGGAAGGAATGCATGTAGAATTGGGGAACTCGGAGTAAGCTAGAATGAACCACATTCCTATCCACATCCTGCTTAAGATGTGGAGAACAAATAAGCAAGATTTCACCACGGAGGAGGATGAGTCAGTGAGGACAGTGTGTGGGGTTATTCACTTCTACCAACTGGACGTAATTCAATAGGTATCCCAAATGTGAGGAAAATGTTCTCAGAGGAATTCCAGTTTGGGAGCCATCCCAGGTTCCTTACTTTTCAACCATGATTCCTTGCACATGTTACTTCCATAGATCCCCATAATCTGCTATAAAGTGTAGATGATAATAATGCCTCCCGCAAGGTTGGCGGTGGGGGTTCCATGAGATAATACATGTTGTTTGCCTAGAACAGTTCCTGGTGTTCAGCAGTGCTTTGATGCATGATAGTTATGATCATGAGCACCATCCCTCATTGATGTTAGGTACAGTTTCCATATATGTATGGGCAAATGGAAGCATGTTTCAGAGACTACATATGTGTACGTTGTCCTCAGCATTGCCTTACTCTCCAAAACGAATGTGGATGGTGAAATCTTTCTAAGATGTATCACTGACCAAGACAAAGTCTTCAGCTTTGGAGCCCCCCCACCCCCAGGACCCAAGCCCTGTTCTGTCGTATTTTTCTAGCTCTTTGCCCCAAAATGCTGCCCTCCACTTTCACCATGACCCAAACAAACTCGTCTAGAACCCACCCTGTGTACAGCATCCCCTCCTGCTGCAGAGAAGATCCGGTTCCTACACAGCCTTTCTTCCTCCTGATGATCAGCAGGGGTCTGAGGTGACTCCCAGGCACTACATCACATCAGTTAAGCACCACAGGGAGGAACAATGAGAAATAAAAGTCTCCATTTTGATCAAATTAGCTAGACACAGATCAATAGAAAGCTTTGGTGTGTCCGTAGGCTTGGAGTCTGTAGATTCTGAGCACAGAGTCATCTGAGAGGCAGAGAAAAGGAGAGTGAGGCGAGAAATAATATCTGTTTCCTTGGCAGAGAGATTTCCTTTTATTGAATCTGTCACTTCCCATTTCGGTTAACAAACTGCTGAAGGGAGCTCATCGTTGGGCAAATATTACAGCTCCCAGGAATACAAAGTGTGAGCAGTCACTCCAGATTGGAGCTTTTATAGAAGGGAATGGGTGTGGCCAGAGAGGAGAGTGGCCAGGATTCTGCATGCTGGATGGGTACCCCAGCTCTGTGGAGAGGTAGCCTGGGGAGGAAGAGAGGTCACATCTCAAGTTTTGCTCCCCCCACCCCTGCCCTTCTAGACTACAACCGGCCTAAGGCTCACAGCAAGCACTGCTGTCTCTAAAGCTGTTGCAGGGAGCACCTAAAAAAGGACAGTTGCGTTTCTTCCCAGGAGAGTATACTAAATTTGGACTTGAATAACTTCAGAAAGAAGAGTCTTGGAAGATTGTTTGATTTTTTTCTTAGTTTGCTACTGTTTTCTTCTACCTTTCCGAACTGCAGATGTAATACGGTCATTGCTGGGCAAAAAAGAAATGGAAAAATAATAAATGGAAGCCCCCTTTCTCTCTCAAGAGTCAGCTAGTAATGGTCATGGGTGGAGAGCCATGTTTTTCCTGAGAGGAAACAGAGAACACACTGATGGAGAACTACTGTGTTCCTCATGTTGGCAGGCATTTATTTACTTCAGTATGTTACCCAAATCCACAGTTAGTAAGAATGGAGCTGGCTTGCAGACATGAGTCTGCCTTTATCCCATAGCCCATTCTCTTATTCCTGTGAACTTGAGTACGATGACTATCAGCTTCCGGTGCTCTGGCTCGCAGTTCACCCCGCATCTACATCCAGCTTCAGAGCGCCAACCGCTCAGCAGCCAGAACATACCTCTGTGTCCTGGATCACAACGCCAGCACGTGGTACCTGAGATGAGGCGAAGATGCACATTCACCCAAAATACTCTCAAGCTCCAGGTGCACAGCGCCGGTTGTCAGGGGAGTTGAATGTATATTCAGAGTTGGAAATCACACGTTGTGGCAATCTTATGAATATGAGAAATGGTGACAGAACATGCGCCTCTCACCAGGATTGAGGCAAAATGTTTGGTGCAGCTGAGGACCTGGGGAAGGAATGACGCCTGACTCTGTGTCAGAAGCTGGGTGATGTGGCAGGAAGAGCCAGTGTAACCAGGTAAGTCACCTCTTCAAGATGCTCTTCCCTCATGACAGGGGATGATAGGCTCTTCCTGGAAGAGTTGCCATGGGCGTTACAAACAATATTTGGAAATTGTTAATTACTGTATTAGGAGGAGACCGTGCACAAGGTCTACCATACTGATTGGTAAAGCAAAACTTCTCATAAGAAAACCCACTAGAGATAATGACTGTAAATCTCTGTTGAATTCTAAGGATTCCATGGCAAAGAGCTAAAACTGAAATACAATTCCCATACCAGTTAGTGTTTCTCTTCTCATGTCATCTTTTCAGAAAATGATTGCCCCCCATCTCCCATCTTCTCAACCCCTTTTCACTCCTCTGCCTTCCCCCTCATGACCCGGTATTGCAGCCATGTGTACTTATGTGTGCACCTATGGTATTCTGCAGGTCAGCTTCTTGGGACTGTGGACTTCCACACCCACTCAGAACATCTGAACAATTAAGTGAGGAGTGGGTAGACCAGCTGTGGACCACCCAAAATGGCACAGTCTGGGTGTTTGTGATGTGAGTATATATTCCCCGCACCCCAAAACCACCCAGAAGGAGCAGCGGACACTTCGTTTCCACTTATAAAACAGATGACTTTGGCCATCACCACCTGAGAATCATTTTTTCTGGAGTTAAGAAAGTGGTTACTATAGTGCTGCTACACCATGCCAACCTTCCATACATCCACATAGGGAGAATCTGAATTAATACTCATAAAAGCAGAAGAGAGGGCCAAGGAGATAGCTCAGTAGAATAAGCACTTGTCTGGCAAGTGTAAGGTCCTGGATTCAATCCCTGGTACCGAGGGGGAAAAAAAAAAAAATAGACAGAAGCACACAAATGTGCCCACTGCACAAGCTCCTGCGTTTTATGACTTGTGTCTGACGTCATCTGATCACTAAATAATGGAGCAGACTGTGGGACTCAGCTCCACCCAGCCACCAATACCTCACAGGGTAAGCCGAAGACTCCTCAATCCTAGTATTCCCTAGGTCTCATATGAATTCTATCCATTTACTTTTTAAGCATTGTTGTTCTCTTTTTAACCCTTTTCACTCCTGAATTCCACACTCACAGAACAATAGTTGGAGCTACATTTTGTATTATAGACAATTCATATGTGAGGAAATACAAGGCCTCAAATATAGTGCTGGTGGAAAGCATAGCAACCATGGAAGAACGCAGATGACCCCACAGCAGGAGAGCTTCCAGGTGTGGTCCTCAGGCCAGCAGCATCGTTTCCTGAGAAACACACATTCCCTGGACTCTCTCCCACCACCAATGAACAGGAATTCTGGGACAAGGGACTGACATTTCAGTTATTATCTGTTCTCCAGTGAAGGATGGGACCCACGGCCAAAGAGGAAAAGTGAAAAAGGAGAGGATCACAGGATAGAAAGATTTTCCAGGCAAGAGAAAGGGCTCAGGGCTTAAGATTCATACTGAGGCAAGGAAGAGTCACTGGAGGGCTGCAGACAGAGTAACAACAGAATGAGGCTTTGTCCTGAGAAACATCAACGCTAAGCAGTACAACATCATCGGGGACGCCTGTGCTCTCTGTTTTGCTTCCTGTAGTTGTTTTCTCAATGAGAAGATTCAATCAATTTGAGAAAAGAGGACTGAAAGCAATCCACACAAATCTGTTGATGCTATCTACAAAGACATTCTTAGCATTAAAATTAATACCACAAAATTCTAAAAGAGAATACTTCACATCAGTACATAAAAATATCTTATTTAAATTAAATCTAGAAATATTTATTTATTTATTTATTTATTCCGGGACCAGGGTTCAAACTCATGACCTTGCACTTGCCAGGCAGGCACTTGTGCCATGGAGCTATCTCCCCAGACCCAAATCTAGAAATATTTATTCTATACCTTTGTACATGCTAGTGGCTTTCCCTTTTAAAAAAAGCATTAGCTGGGCACAGTGGCTGTCACAATCCCAGTACTTGGGAGGTTGAGGCAGGAAGATTTCCATGCATCGGAGACCAGCCTGGGTCATAAAGTAAAACACTATTTCAAAACCTCTCAAAAATACCACATGCTGCTTTGAGCTGGTCATGGAGACTGGATGTTGTGTCACACACCTGTAATCCCAGTGCTGGGGAGGCTGAAAACAGGAGGATCACTATAAGTCTGAGCTTCAGACTTATAGTACCTATAAGACTATATGTACCAAATACATAAAAAGGTGAAAAAATGAAGCTTTTTAATTTTAGCATAGTTTTACATTATTAAAATGATGGGAAGGCAATACAAATAAACAATCCGACCACGGTGACACCTAAGTTTTCCCACTGCTCACATCTCACAGTGTTCGATGCACCCTGCACATCTAAGGGAAAGGCACTGGCTCTTTAGCAGAGTCCGTGCTTTACTCAGAGGTCCTCAGCTCTCACCCACATTATTCTGAGGCTCCGAGGTCCTTCCCAGGACACAGCTCATGCAGAGGGGCTTTGGCCCCGCCAGCTCCTCTTCCCCTTCGAACCCCCTGCCTCTCCCTGCTTTCCATCACCCCAGCAGCTCACTGCTGTTGTCAGCTGCTCCTCAGCTTGGATTTGTCCAGTGCTCTCGCATCACAGACTCGAGGAAGAAGCCAACATTAATGTATCCTCTGGCCCTACTTCCTAATTCTGTGTGTTTGTCGCCTTTGTCAGGACTCTAGGGCCTCGCTTCTTCTCCGAAAAGATGGAGTGAATGTTAGTGGGGAAATATTTTGAAATCAGAACTCCATAAGTTATCAGGCAGATTGATGTGGGGTTTGAATTAAGTGTTTAGACTTTGATCTCACTGCTCCTGCTTTCCACAGAACTCACAAGGTGAGGTTGTCTGATGACCATTCCTGGGATTCCAATTCGATGGCTATTAGCCCACATTTAAGGGGCTAGCACAGATGTCTGAGGACCATTAGTTCTATTATTTCAGAAGTGAGTGGCTTGGATATAAAGTTTATCATACAAACAAACAAACACCCTCATGTTCTTCAAGCTTGACAAAAATGCAGGACCATCCGTGCAAAGTGTGAACATCTGTCTGAAACTGTTATCCAACTGACAGAGCAGGCTAGAGCTTAATAACAACAGACTGCAGTCTTCATCCCTTGGGTTTTAATCCCACTTTTCCTACTTAGTGGCCTGAGGCAGATTATTTCCATAGCCCTGGGTCCTCGTTATCAAAATAGAGTTAATGCCAGGATCGCCCATAGAGAAACTTTGGGTCTAAGAAGCCAATCAATGCAGATCGATCAATGTTATGATCCAGCGCTGTGCCGCGCCTTAGCAACCTCCCCATGCAGATTGGCTATTACTTTTTACAATGATTAATTTGAACCTTATGAAAAAAGCATTTGCACAGGCTAACAACTGATAGACGCCGGTCATGTCATGTGGTTCAGTCTACTATTGTTGACCTCACCAAAGACACCAACAGAGACACAGCCAGGGCCGTAACTGAGGCCACTCAGAGAGGGGAGGTGGTCAGCGATGGCTAGCCCTGTCCCTGGCCTCACTGATGGAGCCCCGGTAACTCGGACCACAGCCGGCACCTCCCTCCTTTCCAGCAGACTCCTTGGAGCAGACTCCTCCTCCCATTTAAGACATCGCCGAAGCTCCATTTCTCCACACATCATTTTCCTCATTGCCTGGCCTCTGCTGTATCAAAGCAATGGGACTAAAGAGAAATTTCACAGCTCCTGAC
The DNA here is from genome assembly GCA_004027025.1 of Myocastor coypus. NCBI lineage: Eukaryota > Metazoa > Chordata > Mammalia > Rodentia > Myocastoridae > Myocastor > Myocastor coypus. The sequence goes on along the minus strand of PVJA010001244.1, from coordinate 3,426 downwards.
CTTCTGCAAGAAATGCCCAGGAGCAAGGAATGAATGAAACATGATGAAATTTCATGAATTTTTCTAGAAAATCTAACTTTCAATGAAATTGAGGAGGAGAGGGTCAAGGAAACAGCCAGGAATAGAAGACCCGACTTGTGATTGGATTACATTCCAGGCCCTGCAATTCCTTATTAAGACCATCTAAATGAATGTCGTATATATTATGCACACATTCATATTCAATGCACACAGATCTACATGGCTAAGGAGAGTGCAAAGTAATGGAATCACAAAACAATTGTCAATAGCTTTTTGACACAATGGTGTTCCAAAGGAGTCCTCTGTCCTTCTCTCTGTTTTCTGCATTCTGCAAGCATAGGGAAGGGGAAAAGAAATGTCACTCTCTAACCACTAAAAATAAATATTTGTGTTCTATTCCATCGTCTCCACAATGAGTAAAACAGGCATGCGGGTTTATAATATCAATTCACAGGGCTCTTTCTGCTCCAGTGAACTGTTACTGAACGGTTCAGAACAAAGCTACAGGCAGATCGCACGAAGCTTTCTAACAGAGTTGACATTAGGCTCAGCCTGATAAGACCACATCAGAGAGCCTCTCATTCTCCAGCCCCTGTGATCACGGCAGCTGAGATGGAGAGGTGCTCCGGATCACGGAACCTGATCACAGGCCAGCTCCACAGAGCTGGCTCACAGCGCAGCTCAGGGTGACCAGGAGAGGCTGAGGAGGGCAAGGTGAGGTCCTGACTGCAGTATGCTGAGATATGCAGAGAAGCCTGGCCCAGAAGGCAGGAGCTGGAGGACTAGGAGCAAGGGGAGCCCTCCAGGACGACAAAGGAAGTTCGTCAGCAAGAACAACGTGTGATGAGCCCTGCAGAAGAATGCTGACAAATTGCAACCTATCTCTTTGGGAACAAGTGTGCAGAAACAGGGAATCCTATGGCTCTCGTACCTAAGGTACACCTGGAAAGGCCCAGGGATGCTTCCAGTTGCTACCAAAACAACCAAACCTGGTTGGACAGGGAGTTGGCACTGGCATTGAGTAGGAAGAGAACACAGATGCTACCGAACATTTTGTAATGACCAAGACAGTACCTAAAACGTCAATGGGGAAGCACCCTCCTCTAGGAAATAGCATCTTTGGTGATCTATCTAGACAGAGATGGAGCCTTATTAAATTAGATTATCAACTCAGTTATCAGTAACAGTTATCTCCACATCCAGGACAAGCAATGAGCAGTCAAGGGGAAGCAAAGTTGCCAGGAATTAGCTACTGATCTGCATGGAGATCAAACACACCATTATAAAATTTAAGGATATTTATGGGATATTTCTGGAAATGCACTGCTTACTCCCCATTCATTTCAATGCAGTGACATGTCTGAATGGTCTCCTGTGCTCTTGGAGGATGCATTTAACTATTTTTTTTTTTTTCAAAAAGGAATACTGCCCCTGCGTTAAAATTCCCTCCACTGAGTCTGTCATCTACAAGTCACCACAGCAAGACACAATGTATCTCACTGAACACTGCAGAGGAGGTGTGGAGTCCAAACAAGTTGAATGCTTGTCTCAATTAACTCAAGACCGTTATTGTTTGTGGTAAGGTCATTAGTAGAGGGACAGTGCACATATTGTAATTTGAAGAATGTGCACATTCTGACAGCCAATGAGGCTAGCGTGTGATGCATTCAGGTTAATCCAACTTTCTATACCACCACTAGGAAATGTCGCTTGTGTACAATTGTCTAAAGAAAGGGATTCCAAATGTTTTTCTGCTCAGGGTGAGGAATTTGATATTTCAGGCCTTGTATATTGTGTTGCAGTTATTCCACTCAGCCCTTATAACATGAAAGCAGCCAATGCTGTTTTCTAAACAAATGTGCAGGGCTGTGTTCCAGTTAAGCGGTGCTTAGGAAAAACAGTCTTGCAGGCAGATTTAGCCTGAGGGTCAGGTTTGCCCACCCCTGGTAAAAATCTCAAAGCTTGTATAACACTAGAGCTTAATTGAAGCGATGGAATTGGAGGATGTGCAAAGCACTTGAAATACCTGTACTCTTTCCAGGTTATTACTGTGTGGATCGATTAGCAATGTACTAAGACGAGTCTTAGCAGCAGTTAATATAGTGGGCAAGTTTTCATGTTTGGGCTGCTATAATAGGCAGTTTTCTTTAGTGTCTCTATTGTACCGTGTTCTTACATTTCCCAGAAAAATAAATGTAGGGAATACAAACTGAGCTATTACACCACAAGTCAAGTGCCAGAGTAGCATCTGAGGATATGAAAGTGATTTTGATTTAATAATCATACCTGCCCTACAGAGTTTTAGAAGAGTTTATTTTGTGCACAAGTTCTCTCTGCAGAATATACACACATACACACAAGCACACACTAGGCAAATTACTCATGACTTTGAAAATATAATTCTGTTTTGCAGCCTTGTATTTCTAGTATTTCTGCAGTGATGGTTATAAAACACATGAGGTAGGCAGCATAGGGACATTTCTCCAAAGAATTTGAATCCCTAATTTTCTTGGTAAAAGGAACTTCAAAGACATGACAAAATTCAACATCTTGAGGAGGGAAGATTATCCTAGATCATCTGGGTGGGGAAAGTGTAATTGCACTGGTCCTTAAAAAAATTCAACTCAGAGAGGATCACAGAGGTAGAATCAGAATAGAAAGACAGAGACAGAGAGACACAGAGAAAGATACAGAGAGGGACAGAGAAAGAAAAAGACCGCAACGAAGAGACACACAGAGAGATAGAGACACAGAGAGGGAGACAGAGATGGAGAGAGACAGAGAGACAGAGGGACAGAGAGAGACAAAGATAGAGACAGAGACAGAGAGAAGACAGAGTGAGAGAGATATGAAAGTGCTATATAGATAGCTTTCAAGATTGAGGCTGGGATCAGGAGCTGAGAAACCCAAGTGGCTTCTGGAAACTGGAAAGCACCAGGAATTGGACTCTCTCCTACAACTTCTAGCAGGAATCAGTCCTGCAGATAGTACTGGATTGTAGCCCAGGAAAACATATTTTATACTTCGCTCTCTAGAACTGTGATTGAGTCTAACAGTGTTTCTTTAGGCCCCTAAGGTTGTGGTAACTGATTACAACAGCCATGAAAACTCACTACTGCAGGTGTAGAATCACAACTTACTATATGGCTAAAAGGTTAGTGTGTAATATAGTAAGTTTTGAGAACTTTGGGAAATTTTATTTTCCTTCTCCTTCTAAAGATTTTGGAAGACTGTCACATTTACTCTTCCATAAAAACATAAGATACAAAACTGGGTTTTCCTTTGGACACCCAGTCTACACTCAGGGGCACAGACCAAGGCAAAGAGAGATACTAGCTGAAGGCATTTACTGTGGATGGAGCCCTGGGCTGTGACACTTTAGGTGACCCTAACAATGGAGCAAGT
>PVJA010001243.1:0-132528 GCA_004027025.1 Myocastor coypus | reverse complement strand
TCCCCTCCCCTCCCTTCCCTTCCCCTCCCCTGTCTTCCCCTCCCCTCTCTTCTCCTCTCTTCTGTCTCCTCCATCCTCCCTTCTTCCCTCCCCCTTCATCCCTTCCACCCTCTAACTCACTCTCTCTTGCCAGTACTATGTTATTTACTATGCAGGACAATTTAAGTCAGGATTGTGATGCCCCATGTGTTGCCTTTGTTGCCCTGAAGATAAAATTTAAATGCAATTCATGTGTTTTTCTCTCTGAACAACACGTCATGTCCTCCAGTCTAGTTTGTGACTTAGTTTCTGATTTAAGCTTTTGTTCCATTTTCAGTCTGCTGTAGCATGGCCGAGGACTGTTAAACATGAAAGGCAATTTCTCTCACGTTAATACATATAAAATAAAAGACAGAACAGAAGGAGCAATTTGCTTTCCAGAAAGGCTGGAAATATCATTCTGATATACAATCACTGTTCTGGTGAACAGTGATGACCATGAACTCTGTGACTTCTTTAGGGAACTGTCATTGTCCAACTCAAACTCTAGTTAGAATAAAATTTGGGGGCTTTGTGCAAGTTTACACAGCACATTTAAAAACTCATTCTAAGAACTCTTTCCTTAAATTATGTTCAATCTGAAGGACTAGATTTTCTTCAGAAACAATAGCCAAATCTGCACAATTTTTGTTTTCTTCTTCTCTTCCTTTCTTTCCCTTTTGTTTCATTCTCCTCATTCCTGGAATTCATTCTAGCATAGTTTGCTTTTGACGTCTTGGACAGGTGGAGCAGCGTAGGGACAGGGAGGAGAGGCGGTGCTGCGGGGTGCAGATGACCTAAGACCCTGGAAGAGACAACGTCTGCCTGGCAAGAGGAGACCGAATGTGTCACCTGGTATGTGAAAGCAGTGCCCAGGGGCACATTTCCCTTGGCTGAAACAGCCCAGTGAGAGGTGGCAAACATCAAGATGGGTCTCAGCTCATTTGAGTTTAAAATTCTAGACTAAATGTATGAGAAATTAAAGTGGAATAGTTATTACATAGAATTACCCTACTTATGTTTATTAAATGAAAGTTACTACTTTTAGTTCAGTGGAGTCTGTAACACTCTATGTCCTGAGCTCTCTCAATTCCAGCTATGCCCATGAGGTGGTAAGAACAGGTGGCTCTGGGCATATGTAGCTTGGTCTCCCAGGGGTCTGGGGAGAATGTCGGCCAGCACTGTCTTCCGGTGGAGTCCGGGGCAGCCTCAGTGGGTCTGATTCAACATTCTGAAGTGTCACAGCTCTTTCTGTTTGTCCTTGAGTACCTGAGGTGCCCCTGGTACTCTTGCGGGCTACACGGTCTATCAGGATGCACTCAGCCACCAGGGACTGAGCATCCTTCAGCTGCTGGAGCCCTGGGAATCCTGGCTATTGTGCCTACAAGTCTGCATCTCAAATATAAAAATCCAAGGATGGAGGTTTGGAGACTGATTTTTGTCTCTCATCAAACTTTTAAAGAGTAATGCCTTCCCTGCCAAACTCCTCAGAAGAGTTTACATTGCTGGTGAGGAATCACTTGTGATGGAAAATTGCTTCTTGGGTTTCCCATTCTGTTTTCAGTTAGGATGACATTGTTTACCTTGAAACAAAGCTGCCTCTCAGTATCCATAGCCCAGTGGAAGTTGCCCTCTACTGAGGGTCATGGGATGAACTGTGTCCCGTCTTTCCCATGACAGCTGTTCAAGCACTTACATCATTGCGCTCTTCCTTGCTCAGCCCTTCTCCTCCACTGGCATCTCCAGTTCCTTCCGCGGCTCATCAGATCATGAGGTTTTCCAGAGCTTCTTCTTAACATTAATTTATCTTCACATGCACCTATTCTTTTACTGTTGCTCTTGACTTTATGAGTCAAGAAGTGAACGTGATATCCACATTATTTGCTCTTCAGTTTTGGTGCTGATGTTAGCAATTCAGTATTTCTATGTATAAAAGTTAACTATTATCTTTTGAGCTTGAAAAGCTAGACAATTATAGAAATAGATTTCAAAATAAAACCTTATTGAAGAAATATTTAATCCAATGAATTATAAATGTACACCTCTAAGCATGGAAGAAGAAGAAGAAGAAGAAGAAGAAGAAGAAGAAGAAGAAGAAGAAGAAGAAGAAGAAGAAGAAGAAGAAGAAGAGGACTATAACATTATAGAATAGATTAGGCTGAGAAGGTCTTTACTTCCTTTTTAGATTTATTTTCTTTCATATGTGATATTATTGTGTAGTTTAGGCTGGCCTCAAATTCACTGTAATCCTCCTGCCTCAGCCTCCCAAGTGCTGGCGTTACAGATAGGCACTGCCTAATTTTCTAACATTTGTTTAAATTTAAAAGTAACTTTGTTATTTTTAGTAGAATTTAGAAGTTATGCCAGAACATTTTAGGTAATAGTAACTCAGTAGTGTAGAAATGAACTTTTCTGGCAGTTTCTGCAGTATTCCATAAGATGGTGCTACATAGCTATGAAAAAAATATGCTTTGCATTTCCTAAAGCTTGACATAAGGGGCCATCTGTTAGGATGTACTTATTCTTTCAAAAACTGTTTGAGGAAAAAAACATAATCTTTTAAGTAAGAACATTAACATTCTAAGATGCATTATTTAAATTAGAGGATAACAGTTTCATAAAAGGCCAGAGAGTAAATGTGTTAGGATTTGTGCACCATTTCATGACAAATCCTCAAATTTACCATTGCAACCTGAATACAATCACGGAGAATATGTGAGCACACTGATTGGTGTGGCTGTGCACAAATAAGTGTTTATTTATAAAAGAAGTGACTATACCATGGCTGCAACTTGATAACTTTTGGTATAAATCACATGCAGTGGAACCACAATGTTATCGACAACTGCTGCTCCCCAGGTAACGTAGGTCCTGAGGCTCAGACTCCAGATGTGTCCTACATGACTTTTCCTGGTATTTAGTCCTTTTGGTGATTTTCTCCTCATAGGTGTCAGTGATGACTCTTGATCCCACAAAATGTGGCAAATATAATAAGTCATCACTCTTGAGACTGCGCTTTGTCAAATGTCTTAGTTACTTTTTACTGGTTGCTAGGACAAATACCCGACACCCAAAATGAAAGAAGGCAAGATTTACTTAGCTCACAGTTACTGGAGGTTTCAGTCCATACTCAGCTGGCTCCAAGGCAGAGAGGCACATGGAAGAGAGCAACAGTTCATGGCGGCGGAACAGCAACAAAATGATAACAGAGGCAACCAACCAATCAGGGCAGCAGAGCAACAGGGAGCATCTGTGTCTCTGTCTCTCTTTATATTACATTCAGGCTCTCTGCCTCAGCCTATCAGCCTTAGGTCACACCCATAATCCCAGAAGTACTCACACCCATGATCCCATCAGTACTAAGACATATAATCCCAGTGGATCATGAGTCAAGTCTCAAGCTAGAAGTCGTCACGCCATGATTGCATGAGGCTTTGGGGACAATTAGACATAAACCATAACATCAGGGAAAATGCTCTCTTACTAGCAGGCTTGCACTGGAGTCTCCTTGTGCTGTGATGAGTCAGGGGCTGTGTGGGGGAAATTCTCATGGAGAGGAGTGGGCAGTCATTTTCTCCCACAGTGAAGTGGAGCTCTCAGTCCAATAATCACAATGGAGAAACTGCCGACAGCCCGAGTGGCTGGAAACTGGAGCCATCTCCACTTGAGGCTGCGGAGAGAATCCGGCCCTGGCGAACACTGCAGTTATAACATTCCAGGTGACCCACTTGGACTCTTGACCTGCAAAGCCCTGAGATAAATAATGTGTGAGGTTTCCAACTATGACTTACTGTGCAGAAAAATGACATACAAGTTCCATCTTTTCATTTATATTCATGACATACACACACATTCAGTACATCCATGTGTATGCACACGGGTATATTTTCACATACACAGGGATATATATATATATATATATATATATATAGTGATAAATATATCACTAATGAGTATATTCCTATGATGTTCTACACACTATGCCTGCCACACAAATTTCTAGTTAACTAATGTATTTGTGGGAGACTGAAGACCTGTGAGTGATTTTACAGTATGGTATTGCCAATTAATTTTTTCTTTACTATAATTCAAAAATAATAGAAAACATTTTCTTAATTATGAGATTAACTCTAACTAGGCCACTTCTAGAATATAGTTGCAATTTTACTAATTTTGACCAAATGTGAGTATATTACTTATGATAATTTGAAGACATCTATTAGGATCTCTGGTGACTATAATAATACTATCAAAGTATTAAAAATGTGAAGTAAGTGCTGAAATACTAATATAAAATAATGTATGCTAAATGAATACTACTACTGAGAATACTGTTTTGAAGATTATATGAAAGCTCTCATCTACGAAGAATATGCAGGGAAATTTAAATAGAATTTTTAGTTAACCAAGCCATCTGTTTCTCAATTATGCATAAGATTTACTCCTTGTATTTCATTCTTTTTGCGTTATTGTAACAAAATGCTCAATACTAAATATTTTGTAAGGGGACGAGCTTTATTTGGCTCGTGGTATTCTGGTAGCTGGAAGGTCTGAACAACAGGTGCTACTGTCCTGTAGCGCCCTCTGGCGGTCTCACAGCATGGTAGAGATGGCAGACTGAAGCAGGGGCACTGCACGCGCGTAGGAGAGAGACCACCTAGTGAGGAAGAAGAGAAAGGAACGTGGGGCTTCTCTCCTTAGAGCAGCCTGCTCTATGGGGGACCAATACATTCCTAGTTGACTTGGTGTCTTCCTGGGTGACTTCACTAATCTATTCATGAATGTGGGGCCCTGTGACCTAATTACCTCCCAGGAGTCCTCAGTTCTGAAAGTTTCTACCACTTGAACGCTGTGGTGCTGGGAGCAATCGTCTCGCACCTGAGCCTCTGGAAACTACCTATGAGCAAACCATAGCGCTCTATTTGAAGGCCATTTATCAGCTCATAAATCGATCAGTCAGTGACGTGTGACTGTTACACATAACCAGTTCCAGCACACTTTGTTATCTCTGATCACACTGTGTGCTCATCAGCAGTCACACTCTTTTTTTCTCCCTTACCCTCCAGCAACTGGGCTTCACTAATTTGTGTTCTCGCTTGGTGCATTTGTTGTTCCCCATATTTCAGATAAATAGAATCCTGAACATGTAGCTTTCTGTCTGATTCTGTCACCTATCATGCCTCACGGTTGCCCCATATTGCAGTGTGTATTGATACTCTATTCATTTTTGTAGGAATCATTTTACAAAGTGGTGACATCATTTTATGCTTATACCAGTGATATATAATGGCTCTGATTTCCCTTGGACAGCACTTAACACGTTCAGTCTTGTGGGTTATAGCCATCTTAGTGCGGGTAAAATGACATCTCATCCTGCTTTGGATTTATATTTTCTAACAACTAATGGTGTTTGTATAATTGTTATTGGCTTAGATATCACTATAGGTCTTTTCTGATGCAATGTCTATACCAATTGTTTACAGTTTGAGTTATCTTTTCATTACTGAGTTGTAAGAGTTACGATATAGCATTAAGGATATTGGAACCATAGGACTGTATGATTTGTAAATATTTTTTCCCATTTTATGGGTTTTTAAGTTTTGCTATCCTTATTTTCAAATACTGTTTTTAGATGTCAGTGACCTTTATTTCTTTTGGTAGCTTGTAGTTTTTATGTCATTTTAAAGAAAGCTTTTTCTAGGGACTGGGGAAATAGCTCAGTAGAATAAGTGCTTGCCTGGCAAGCGCAAAGGCCTGAGTTCAATTCCTCGTTACACACACACACACACACACACACACACACACACACACAGAACAGTGTCTAATTTTAGGTCCTTAAGTTTTTGCATATATTTCTTTAAAAATTTATAGTATTAATGCTTATACGTGTCTTGAACTTGAGTGAATTTTTGTGTATACATGAGCTATGGTTCCAGTTTCATTTTTTTGAAAGCAAACAGCCAATTCGACTTTTATAGTAGGTTTAGAAGCCACAACTTATGACCTCTCCAACCTAGATCTATCTAAAGATCTTTGAGGCTATCCTGAATCTTTTGAATTTCTATCTGAATTTTAGTATTAGTTCATTAATTTCTGTAAAGAGGTTAGCTGGGATTTGAGTAAAGATTGTACTAAAACTATGAACCAATTGGGAAGTGTTGTCACTGAAAAAGATTAAATCTTCATAACAGCATAAAATGAGATATATTTTTCATTTATTTATTGTCTTTAATTTCCTTCAACAGTAATTTGTATTTTCTATATACAAGTCTTACACTTATGTTGTCAAATTTAACCATAAGTGTCTTAATAATTTCTGTGGCACTGTGAAGAGAATTATGGTCATGATTTTATTTGCAGATTGCTAATTGCTAGTGAATAGAAATATAATTACTTTTTGTAAATTGTTATATCTTATAATATAAATCTAAATATAATATAATATATATAATTTATTTGGTTTTCATGTTTTTTGTCTATATAGATTCTTTAGCACTATATTTATATAGGACCATGTTTTGGCAATTATAAGCTTCTTTATTCTTTTTCAAGTGAGATGCATGATTGTGCAATTTAAAATGACAAAAGGATACGTGAGGCTTCAAGGTGTGCTTCTTCTTTCTTCAGCTGCCAAGCAGTTCTGGGGCCTGTAAAGGATCCACAGTCTCAGCTGTGCTTAGCCATTCCTTCTGCTTCACATTATCTTTTAGTGACTTCTGCTTCACTCATTTTGCTGGCTCAAGTCATCACATGGATCTTGAATATCAATCACAGCATCTGTGTCACTTACAGTTTTCCAAAATGTAAAACACTCTAAGAACTGGGCTGTTGAAAGTTAATTCATTACCTTTTCGTTTATTTATGCATTTATCCTTGTCAGGTTCTTTTTGTTGCTGAATTATGCATTTGTTTCTCACGTGCTTCCTCTACTATTCACTATCTCCCTGATCTTCTTCTTGGACATTGCTACTAACATTTTGGTGTTCATTATTTAAGCTTTTGCCACATATAGAATTTAATTAGATTAATTTACAGAATTGTCTCTTGGCTGTTTTCTTCTCTATTAAATTTTCATTTTCACATTATAGAAGTATGATGGAACATCAAGCTATTTGTGAAACAAAACAAACCCATTTTTTTTGCTGCAACTGTCCAGTTCTTCAAATACCACATTTCCATAGAACTTATTGAAATTATCACTGTCATTTAGAAATGTTCGTCAGTGATGATGGTCCTAATCAAGATATAAACATACCAACCAAGGCTTGTTTGTTCAAGCACAAAGATTATAATACAGAATCATATTTTACCAAAGTGCAGAAAGAATAAATTAGAGAGGTGAGTGGTGAAGACAAAGTACATCTTGGGGGGGTTTGGTGGTATGTCACTGACTTTAACATTTGCTCCTCTCTACGTTGTGGTTCAGAGGCAAAATGTGCCCGCTGCCACCCAGTGGGCAGGAAACTGCCATCGCAGCTGCTGGTGAAACCAATGTGACTGTAGGATGTGACTTCAAAATGCTTGCAGCAGTCTTCACACGTGCTAAATGCATTCTTCCTCTAGCCCGGTCTCCTGTATTAAGATCTTTGCTGATCATAGTAAGTTTTCAGATTGTACTTAGCACGAGAGTCTATGAAACATAGTTCCAGTGCTTCCTCTCAATGTGATTCACACCTTCACACAGTTCTGAGTAGCACTGAAAAGCGATGAGTTCATTACCGAGTGTGTTGGAAGTGATGGTGAGAATTCACCAGTGTTCACCCGTCCATGTGCTTCTGAGCTAATTTGTTCTGTCTTCTTCACAACGGTGCACATGTTCATTTCAATACGCTAAGGTTTCCACTGAGGAACGAAAGTTTTTCATAATGCTTTCTGGCCACAGGTGCTGCTAATTCAAAGGTAGTTAAACCTTCAACAGAAGAGAAATCCACTCACACTACATTTGAGAAACTCATGAGGTGTTTATTCATTTGGCTTTTGTCTTTCCACTTTCTCCATCTCTTCATCTATGTTTCTGCCTGGGTATATCTCCTTTTCTGATCTTCTCTCTGCCTGCCTGCCTGTCTGTCTGTCTCTCTGTCTCTTTCTCTGTCTTGCATGCACAGATAACTTTGTGTAATGGAATTTTAGGAAAAAATATTCACAGGAAACTACAATATTGGGGCTTGAAATGAAGGCTTTCACCCATGTCTTTATTTTTTATTTTAGGTAGGATCTTTCTAGGTCACTCAGTTGCCCACACTGAGGTTGAACTTGGTGTCCCTTTTGCATACATCTCCTAGAGTGCCGGGGTTGGAGGCATATGTTAACAGTTTCTGTTTACTTCTCTTTAACTAAAACAGAGTAAATGTCCAAGAAGAGTTGAATATGAATCATAAATAATTACTGGTTTGAATTTTTGAATCTTCATAAGCCATCACTGAGAAAAAAGCAATATTATATTAAAGGAGTTAAGATATCAATAAATTTCAGAACCCTTAACATCTTTGTCATGACAACTTGAAGCGGTATTTCCTAATTTATACTGTAATAGTCTATCTAAAAAAACAATATATTCCTTTCTCTTAAAGAATCCGAACCAACAGCAGAATAACAGGGAAAAGAAAGACCAATACTCATTAATATAAATGGCCTCAACTCATTAATCAAAGCATACTGGCAGAATGGATGAAGGAACAAAAGCCAACAATATGCTGCTTAGGAGAAACACATTTAACTCAAAAGAAAATTCGTAGACTAAAAGTGAAAGGATAGAAAACAATACTCTGCAATAGGAACCCAGAAAAATGTAGCAGTAGCTATTATATTTGCAGGCAATGGGAACTTCAAGCTAACAATGATCAAAAGAGATAAAGAAGGTCATTATATATTGTTAGGAGACAACTTCAAGAGAAAATGATGGGCCAGTAGCGAATCAGCAGACTAAGCACCTGCTTAGGCAAATACAGGGACAAAAGTTTGATCTCCAGCACCATATGCCATGCTGGCCTTGCCCCCAATTGCTCTGAGCTGGTCACCAAGTCTGGGCATGGTGGCACATGCTCATAATCACAGCACTGGAAACAGGAGAATCTCTATGAATCTGAGCTGCTTAGTGGGAACCTGTAGCAAATACATACTTTTTTTAAAAAAGAGAGAGGAAGTCTTTTTAATCTGTATATGTATATGTTTATAAATATACTTGTTAAGGTGTATGCTTTGTGGAAAATTGCAATTTAAACTTAGTCAGACTCCAGAGGATACTTTCTTATTTCTTCAGCGTATAGTATGTCTTGTAGAAAGACTGTCAATTCACTCACCCTCTGTCCATTACAGCCTCACCAAGTTCACTGTGGACAGGACACACCAGAGCCACTTTACAAACCCAGACATGTATGGTACAAGGAGTCTAAATATCCATTCTATTTTCCCCTCTGAATCCAGAAGACATGATAGGAAACAGATAGTTTACATAATAATGTCTCCCTAATGAATTCAAATGTGAAATATCAAGGCATAGGTTTCTCTGAACAAAACAGCTCAAATAATTGAAATTTAGGAATAGAAATTATGACAGAAGAACTATTTTCTATTTAGAAAGTTGAAAGAGTCAAGTTGCTTCCATTTACTGCTAAATAATGAACAAAAAAACAGAGTATAGCTGAGAAAAGAAATCTGTATTTAAATTGAAAATAATGCTCCACCTACGATGCACATTGTGTATGGTATGCATAAAGAAGACAAAAAGCAGATTCCTGCAATGAGCTGAAGTTGCAAACTTTGTATAGCATGTGCTGCGTGCAACATAAAAAACGATAACATTTCCTTGTTTCTGTCCTTCATATATTGTTATTGTTGAATTATACACTTAATAGCCACTATTATTCATTACATATTTACTATTCTGGTTTTTAATTCCTTCCTAAATCTTCTTTAGCTGCTACCTTATAAAAAGCTAAGTTCATTTTCTTTGAATAATTGATTTTTTGTGAGAAATGTTGTTGATTTCTATTATCTTGTTTTTCTTATAAATGTTTTCCATATTTATGTTAATAGACATTTTTACAACATATTTAGTTCTGAGTTCACTATTTTTTTATTTTTTACAATTTTAAAGGTGTCATTTTATGTTTTCTGGCCTCCATAGATACCAGTAAAAAATAAATAAATAAATAAAAGTATTTTCTGTCTCTCCGTTACATATTTGAAAGCAATGTGGAAATTTTTCCTGTAGTATTTGGTTTGCAGCAGTTTTACTATAATGTTCTCGAGGGTAGCTTGCTCGGTGTCTTTCCTGTTTAGTAGTCTGGATACTTTTTGAGTCTGCAGTTTTATATGCTTCATAACTGGAGATATAAAATATCTTCTTTCTGTTCTATTTTTCTCTTTTCTTTCAGTGATTCCAATTATACATACATTGGTCCTAATTTCAGTGTTTGTGTACTTTCTATCTTGCAGTTCAAGAATTTTCCTTTAACTAAATCTCTCATGTTAGCAATTTACCTAGTTTCAGCTTTTATCACTAGATATTCTATATAGCTTTTTCTTTCTTTCTTTTTAAATGCGTTTGGTACAGGGTCTCACTAGGCAGCTTTGACTTGCAGTGAGACTCCTGTTTTCAGCCTCCCCATGCTGGGGTTACAGGCATGCACCACCATGCTCAGACTAGGTGGCTGGCTCAGCACACCCAGGGGCAGGGACATCGCTGTGGTGCTGGGGATCAAACCATGGTCCCCGAACTTGCTTAGTGCTTAGTCTGCTGAGTTATCTCTCTGGCCCATCCCATTTAACCCGGTTTTATAATTCCAGGCTCGATGTTCAGATTTACCATCATGTTTAAATTCTTAAAAATAGCTAATTAAAGTTGATAAAAAGTCTACATAGTATGATACCGTGTTTTTTTTTTTTTTTTTTTTTTTTTGGTATTTCTTATGAATCTATTTTCAATGTCTGTTTACACCTCCCATTTGTTGTTTATTACCTTTTATATTCTTGGTGATATTATATGAATGTCTGGTATAACAATTTTGGAGATAATTTGAGATTGATCATGTGGTTCTCTTTACATGTAGAATGTTTATATCTGCGAATTAGGAAGAGTAGGCATGGTAGCTGCTGCCAGAATTTAGAAAAATGAGATCCACATGGAGAAACTCAGATAGTGCCCATAGTCTAAGCATAGGGCCTCTTGACCTAATCTGAAGGCAGCTGAGGCTGGCTGATCTTAACTCAGGTGAATGTAACATGCATCTTATTGCATGTCACTTATTCGTAGGGTCTGTTACCTGTTTTACTTTGACAAGAATTTGCAGATACATATTTTATAAATTACTTGTTAGTATTTATTAGATTTAAATGAACACAATGAAACCAATCTTTCTTCATTTTAATAACTAATTTGAATCATGGGCTTATTTGAATTTAGAGCTCATTTGAATTATAAGTAAATTTCAAATTAAAACGGATTGGTTCTAATTTGGTTCCCACGTTTGTGTCTCTATTTTTTTTGTTTGTTTTGCTTGTTTTTGCTCAGTTAACCTTCTCCATTCAGTTTTCTTAGAAAAATATTTCTCAAAGTAATTTTCAACATACTGTCTAAATCTGACAAGTGATGAATTTGGCAGAATTCAAAGGAAAGGTATTTCATCTTTCTGAATTTGGTAGTTGCTTATACTGCTGTTGATTATTTTCCAGAAATAAGTCTTTATACATTTTAAAATACTATCTTCTAGTACTCTTGTAGTCAATCTAAGTAGAATTTGCTAGGCAGGTATAGTCTCAGAATTTATTTTAATGATAAAATAACAATGCTAAATTCATAATGTACACTACTGTATCTTAAGCTGTTTTGACTCTGAAAATAAACAATTTCATGTATTATATGATGATAAATAGTGTCCTGATAATTCCAAGAATTATTGGGACATACTTAGCTTGCTTTAATGGAATGGTTTTAGCACACAGATGTCAAATTCTAAGTAATAATTAGAGCAAAGTTGCAATATTGAAGTAGTGTTGATAAGATTTTTTTGGATCACAGAAATTGAGACACAACTTTTTCTTCAGACATGTCCTCTGCCCAAGCTGCTTACCACATTCAAAATTGCTTATTACTTCTGATCCTTAGAATCCTTTAACATGCTCTGTCTGTACAAACATGTCTGACTTTGGTAGTTTGTTCATTGTTCTAGAGGAACCTAGTGTTATGTTACAGGAATAGTAAGTGGGAATGGATGACAGAAAGGGAGTAAAAGACAAAAAGAGCGTTTGCACTGGGTTCCTCTCACCTGGAAGCAGGGCGACTGCTGTGAGTACTTTGCTCCCTTGTACTTTCTGTACTGGCACAGGTGGCTCCCATTGCAGACGCGTATTCACATCATGCCTCTCTGCCCTGATAAGACTTCTATGCTCAGTAAAAGTAGTGTGTATTGTTTTGGGAAGCCTTGTCTGAGCCCGATGCAGCCATCAATGCTTTGCTCTCGCTCTTCTTTTGTTGTTAGCTACTCTATTATTCCATCGTTATCTATTTGGTGGTGTCTTGGTTACTTTTCTCTCACTTCTGAGAACAAAATAACTGATGCCCAGAATTAAGAAGGAAAGATTTCTTCAGCTCACAGTTTGTAGAGGTCTCAGTCTGTAATCAGCCGGTTGTGAGGCAGCGTGGCTTGGCACAAGGGCAACAATTCATGGTGAAAGGAGACAGAACAGGAACAGGAGCCAAAGGACTAGGGAGCCTCTTTTCCTCCCTTATATGGTAAGCAGTCCACCACTCCCAAAGGTGGATGTGGCACTCATGCCATCTCCGTGCCCTCCTCTTACACAGGATGAGGATGTCTACAAAGTGAGGACCCTGGCTGTCCACTGAGCCACTTGGTTAAATTTCTAATCTTCTCAAGTTGACACATGAATCAATCATTACAGATGGTGAACGCTTTGAGAGTAGAGAGGCAAATAATGTTGGGAAAATTCTTGGTACCTCCTCAGGTGTGGTGGTGCACATCGGTAAACCAGGAGATTGAGCCAAGAGGATTGCAATGAATTGGAGGCCAGCCTGGACTACTTAGTGAGTTCAAAACCAGCCTAAAATAGGCAATGAGACCATCTCGAACAAAACTAGTAATGCCTCAAATATAGTTATAGAATTAAGAGACAAACACAGAGCAAGAAATGAGAATAGGAATTCAGTTTGTTCCTTTTTTGCATATAGAGAAAATACAACATATTTATTGAAAAATCCTTTGCCAGGCTGGCCAGATAGCTCAGCAGACTAAAGTGCCTGCTTATTTTATTTTAAAATTATTTTTATTACTTTTAATAAGAAATAACATTCTCTCAGGTTTTCACAGAGAGCAAATTGGTCAAGCAATGGCTGTGATTCATCCAGATGGCTGACACCAACAACAGTTCTACAAAGCACTGTACATGGTTCCAAAGTAAATCCTGAGGGGATCTGACTGACCTTGAGAGATACAAAAGTTACATGTTTTAGCTATACAGGTCGTGCTTAAACTTCCACTTAAGCACCCAGCAGAAAAGTTTAACCACAAGGCATAAAATGGAAAGCTAGATTAGAAAGCTGAGCAGTAAAAGGCTTAAATCAACAGCTTCTAACATTGCCAGTTTTACCAATAACCCACTGTGATTATAGA
Source organism: Myocastor coypus (assembly GCA_004027025.1). Lineage (NCBI taxonomy): Eukaryota > Metazoa > Chordata > Mammalia > Rodentia > Myocastoridae > Myocastor > Myocastor coypus. The sequence continues at coordinate 118,882 of PVJA010001243.1, read as the reverse complement.
ACATTGGATTATATATATAACTACTTTGTCTTAGTTCATTGAGAAGAAATTTTGTTCTACCAATAATGATCTGAAAAATTATAACATCTATACCCTGTGCTCTGTATAACTAATAGGAGGACAACAACATGTATTGTATCAAATATTGAAATGTACTACTAACATGTTTTGAAACTGTCACATTGTTATACATTGTTATTTCTCATTAAAAGTAAAAAAAAAGAAAGACTTCAAAATTACTGCGAAGCCATAATTGGACTCTAGTAGTGAAGCCTTGTAAATCTATTAGTTGAAGCTTGAGATATAAACCTATTTTTTGTTTTGAGAAAAAAAAATAAACAGTTGTCAGGATTATAGGCGTAGGGACTTTTTTCATTTACTAAAACATGTAATTGAAATGTAGTTGAATTAAAATATTATCTTTTATTGCACTAAAATTTGTCTTCAAAATAATTTACAAAACTTTAGCAAGCAGTATCATTTTCCACTTATATTTTTATAAACTTTATAAACTCAATTTTTCAGGGATTTATTATTATTATTTTTATTATTATTTTATATAATTGGTAGAGGGTCTCAGTATGCAGCTTAGACTCATACTGATCCATCAGATCATAGTGTCTACAGGCCTGGGAGTACAGGCACCACCACACCTGTCTCAGTGGCCAGCTCAGTACTCCCAGGGGCTTAGTCCACTGAGCTACCTCACTAGCCATTTTTGTGTTTTGCAAAAATTATAATATTGCCTTTCAAAGGTTTGAGTTATTTTGATTGACATAAATTCTAATACCTTTGTCTGTCTGTGCCTTTCTTTTCTTTTTTTTTTTTTTTAAACCAGGGATTAAACTCAGGCCCTTGCACTTGCCAGGCCAGCACTTATTCTACTGAGCTATCTCCCCAGCTCCTGTTTCTCTTTCTCTGGAAAAAATGAAATAAAAAGCAAAACATTTACAAGAAATGAATTAATCTACATCCCTAAGGCAAACACATGAGAAAGCTCAGAATTAAGGTAATAATATAATTTAAATTGCATTATTTACAATTATAAAAGTTGAAGAAACCTAGTATTAGGGAATTTTTTCCTAAATAGGACAACTAGTATTTTTGAACTGACTAATCAGAAAAAAATTATTCTGCTTATAAGACTGCAGCTGGTAGATTCTTAAAAAAGATTGACAATTTTCTGGGAAGAGAGGCACTTCAAATACAATGAGAGCAGATGTTTTTTGGAGTTTTATTGTTTTTCTTTAAAATTTTTTCACATGCTTTAGAACCACTTCATGTCATGGTGCCATCTCACACTACTTACGCTGTAATATTTGTCTTTTCAAACATTTTAATGACCTATTCAGGAGTTATTTATATTTCTAGGGTGGAAATTCATGATAAGATCCAGGTGATTAGTCTTTTCAGAGAAAAAGAGGAAACTGATACTTCTGTCGGAAACTTATTCAAATGAAAAGAGTTGAATACAACAGGAAGAAATTATTTCACACAGGATGAAAAAAAATTGCTAGTTTTTTGTGATTGTGGCGAGGTAATAACACAAATCCATTGTGAGTCAAAATTACCAAGCAAAGGCAGTGTGAAGTTTTAATTTTGGGTTGCATTAGCTTGTTCACTCCAGTAATTTTATCACATACAAAAGAGCAAGAGCTTCATATTCTATAGCACAACCTGAAGATTTAATATCAGAGAATAATATGAAGTTAATATACCTGACTATCCAGCCAAAAGGATAAAATCATTTTAATTTAATATTAGTTATATCATAACTATTTATCAGGCAGAGTGAAGTACCCAAATATCTTGGAACTTAAAGAATTATTCTATCTTTCAGTAACATTTGATGATCGTTGATATTCTATAATTTAATGAGAAGTTATATGGCATTATGTCAAGTGGTCATTTCACAGACAGGATCTATGAAATCTATGGGTTTGCTCTTTCAAAGTTGTGTTGAACTCACATCTGCTAAGGTTTTATCACATTCTAGACCATTAGAAATGAAATCGGTTGCATGCAGAGTCTGGGATGGACACAAAGATCGTCAAAGAAGGTACCAAGATCAGAAAGAACTAAAGCAAGAGTTTATTTGTACTATGTAGTGGAGGAGTTGCATTTGTGTGAGAGGAATTACAAAGCCAGGGTGAAGGTTGGTGTTTTTATATGAGATTGTAGCTGGGGAAGAAGCCTGAGATTGCAAACCTAGATGCCCCAGGAGGCTTCCTCTGAGTTGTCTGGTTTCTGCTGATCATTCAGAAACACCTTCACTATATCTAAGGCTGTACACTAAAGTTGCACATCAACAAGTCCTTTACTCCAGCCTCACAGAAGCCTCTTTAATTGTAGAGAGAGACCTCTATCCACCTTAGCTCTTCAGGAGAAGCTGGGTTAAGGCTCTCTGGGAGAGATGAATAGGTCTTCAAGCTTCTCATCCTATGTGTTCTCTGGTCAGTGTGTGTGGACCTCCTCAGGTCCGCCCTATGTTCTGGTCATCATTGTGCTGACAATAACAGTTTGTTGCTAAGATCTTGGTGGTGAAATAAGAGTTCTCTTCTGTCATCACAAAAATGTGCCTTACAATAAGCTGGATTGCTCTATGCTTGTTTAAAAGTGGGCTGTAGTTCACAAACATAGAGAAATCAGCTACTTATTGTCATTGCTCCTCTGGAACTGACTTAAAGCATGTGGCAATGAGACTTTCCTTTAGAATTACATGTCCTGCAGTTATTTGGTTTGGTGTGTGTGACAGTTAAGATAATTGTATTACTGATTTGTATTGGTTCAGGGAAAGGAATGGAAAGGTACAGTTAGTGCTTATAGTTTTCTAAATATAACCATAAATAGTATAATAACCATTGTTAATTTCCTATTGCCTTGTTTTGAAATTCTGTATCACTTTTATTGGCTTTTATTTTCTTAAAAAACAAAACACAACATTTTCAGTGTTAAATCTAAAGACCACAGAGAATTTGGATTCCTAACTTGGGCCTTCTAATCTTTCTGTTCTGCACTTAGGAATTGCCTGGGAGTTGACTTCAAGGGTGGTGACTTTTGCCACACATATTTCCCTTTGTTTACCTAACCCTTAACATCTCCTGCCACCATTAGAACTTTTACAGCATTTTGTGTTATCTAGTGTTACAGAAATCACTGCCTATGAACATGGCTAAATGTTTATTTTAATGAATAATTAAAAGAAACATAGCAAACTGACAAGGCCTTTATGAAGTATTGGCTCCAGAGAACTAATTCTTAAAAATGCTCAAGATAAATATATATATATATATATATATATATATATATATATATGAGTTATCTACTAGAAATACATTTTTAATGAATTAGTTAATAAACAGCATACCCTTACATGACAAGATTAACTCTCCTTCTTCCAAACAGAAACCTAGCAAGAATTTTTTTTTAGAGAGTACTTTGTGGAATGTAGGAAGTTGAGTTAACTGTAAACGTAACAGTCTTCCAAACCCATTAGCTCTAAAGCTATTTTTTTTTTTTTGTAGGACATTAAAAAAATTCTACTAGCAAGTATCTTGTCCTTAAAAAATGAATAAAAGGTGTTATATCAACTTGACTAGATTAAGAAATTTCTAACAAATTAGGAAGCACACTTCAGTGTATGTCTGTAGGGAGTTTCCAGAGACGCTCTGCGTGTGGGCCAGCCAGCTGAGGTGGGAAGGATCCATCCTGATTTTAGGTGCTGTCCTTCAGTGACGTTGTAGCCTGGATAGAAAAATAGGGAAACAGTGGAAGTTGGGGTAGCTTTGCAAAGCTCCATTGCCCAGAAATGGATTTCTTTGCTACTGCCAGTGTCCATGGATACCAGATTTCAGTTTCACCAACCTCTCCAGGGGATTTACACCAGTGACTCTTCAGGGAGCTTGAAGTCTTCCTTTTGGCTTGAGTGCTTCATCGGCTCTGGCTTCATCATCCCGCAGCTCCTGGATCCTCTGGCTGTCAAGCACACAGATGGCCGTTGCAGACCCTCCTGCCTCGTGTCCTATACACGTACTTTGTAAAAAGTACATCTTTTGTACTTTGTAATTGAATCTTCAGTTATATATGCAATTGTGTACACTATAAAATAATTTTATATTCAAAATGTAAATATGCATGCAATTACATAATTATATTTTCTATTGTACTTTTTTCCTTTTATAATCGTGTCTTGATTCTATTCCTCTAGAGAGAACCAACTCCAAAAATGAAACAGTGGCAGCTTAATAGTGTGAGAAGTTTTTGGCAGAATATTTCTATGATTAGAAATGACGTTTAAACTGAATAATGAACTTGACTGGATGAAGAGATTTTGAAGAGGTTATTGGAGCACGGAGGTGCCATACCATCAGCGATTGCTTTACTCTTGACATAGCTGAATGTGCTGCAAGGCGGAGGGCGCACTTGGCAGTGGGACACTGGAGGTGCATCTGTGCAGCACAGGTCTCTTGTCGCACTATTTTCCTGCTTAGCTCTCCTGGTCTTTGTGAGCAGAACAGCCTTGCTTCCCTAGGCTCCTGTGTTCCTGCCCTGGAGCAATGCTCCTCCCCCTGCACAAGGGGACTAAATCCTCTAAAACAAGGAGTCAAATAAACCACTCCTCTTGTGAGATCCAGGAGTCAGATATTCCAATGGAAAGCAATGAGAAATGCTTACTGTTGGAAAAGAACTCAAACCCCAGAATTGACTGTGTTAACCTTAGTATTGTTTTATTTTAAAGACAGGCCCAGAAAATGAATTTTCATGCTATATGAGGTGGGCGACTCATGAGTTTTCCACTGTGAGTTAAAATTTTCAGCTTATGCTATTGAACCTATCGCTAACCTATCGCCTTCTGGGGTAGAAGCGACTGGAAGTGGAAGTGAGCAGGTGAGCACTGTGAGGACTCAACCCTGATGGAACATGACATCTAAGGGATGCACATCCTGTGAGCAGATATAAGAGCCATCCATGTCAGAATCCAAGAAGGGGCCAAAGCACACAGATGTCTGCCTCTAGATTCATTTTGAGAAAGATACTTAGGCCAGGCAAATGCCTTCCTCCAGAGATAAAAAGGGAGGAGGAGGAACAAGATAGTTGTTTCTTTATCCACAGAAACCTTAGTTCCTCATTTTCATTTTCTTGTTGAAAAGTGCTGGGCATTATTTAAATCAAGCTGGCAGGAAAAGACTTGAATGACATAAACCAGATTGTTCTGGCAGTTTCTATTCAGCAAAGTCAATGACTATAACCAGAGAACTTCGTGTCCAGAGCTTTGGCCTACCAAAGCTTAGAGCTCAGCAAATTAACTATATATATATATATATATATATATATATATATATATATATATATGGTAGGAATAATGAATATTTTGTATGAGAACACAACATTCATGTTCTCTGGACTCCCTGAGCTTCCAGTGAGATGATAGCTGAAAGAATAGGAAACAGGAACATAGAATGCAAGTAAATGAAAGTATCAATTGTCATCTTTATTTTTTGAGTAGAATGTTTACTTGTCTGGTTTGTTAGATTTTATAAGTTTATGGGCCGATGGTAATAATTGAGAAAGGTGAATTGCCATGATCTTTTTGTTCAAGTTCTTCTTGGGGTTCTGTGTTTTTAGGATAAGCATGTTTTCTCTAAGGTATGAAGAGCACAATGAATACAACTATTATCATCTACTCTAGTGGAAGTTTTGGTTGAGAAGGGCAGAGCACGGGGAGAGTGACAGCCATAGTTTGCCTCAAGGATGTATCTAGACACCACGGTTAAAGGCTTAGCTCCCAGATTGACTCAATAATGGAGTGGTGGAAATTCTAAAAGAGGAGACCCAATGGGAGATTTTAGGTCAGTGGTGTTGATCTTGAAGGAGATTGTGTGATATTAGTCTCTCAATACCTGCCCTGTGGGAGAATGGGTCTCTTTCGCCCCAGTTCCCACCACAATGTGCTGCTTCACCATAAACTCAAGAAACAAGCCTTAGAATGAAACCAGTCCTTGAATGAAATAAGCCAAGAGGAAGTAGATAAATGACACATCGTTTCAAAATTGCTTCCTACCCAAACCACTACCAATGAGTTCAAATGAAAGTCTATTTTAGTTCAGGGCCAGGCAATACAATAAGTTACCACTGGAACTTCAGAGATTTTTCCAGTCAGATCAGCAAAAAAAAAAAAAAACACTTAGAAAAAGTTAGAAGTGAGTCATATTCATTGAGCCTTACGATTGGAATAGTTGTTGATCTTTATAATAGTGTCTGCTTTAATCCTCATCTTCCTGAAACTGTTTTTGCTTTACCTCTATTCTAGGTGTAAGAAATTAGTCTCGACAAATTGGGATGACTTACTTATGAAGTTATAATTTCAAGCCAAGCTATTCTCATTTCAGTATTTCCATATCACAAAAACAGATGGCACTGGAGAGATAGCTCAGTAGAATAAGCACTTGCTTGGCAAGCACGAGGGCCTGAGTTCAATCCCCCTTTCTGAGAGAAAAAAAAGAAACAAACAGATGGCATATAAATTGGCACATCATGCCACAGATTCTAATTCCTTTGTTGGATCAAACATGGATACATATCTATTTCACTTTTAGAAGCTAAATTCATGCAGCAGTCCTAAATTCTTCATATGAAGATCTAGTGAATTCCCAAAGTACAATAATTGAAATAAGACCCTGGATAGGGGTGCCTGTCTTCCCCTCTTATAAAAAACACTTTCTAAAATAGAAAAGATTTCATAAAGAACTAACCCACAATCACATGGAAAACAGTACAGGGAACCACTAATATTAAGGGTTCCCACCCAAGGTGTGTATATGTAGGACACTGAAATGTGGGAGGAGCATGAAACTCTCCAGAATGAGCAAGAGAAAAGTTACAATAGCTGAGTGTACTTCTTCCACACATTTTTACATATGCTAAATACTGTAGTGCATATTTTTCTTGGTAATTAGATAACCGAAAGTAGTGTAATTGGGCAGAGGAGTCAAGCAAATTAGCAATGAAAACCAGGAACAACTGAGAAATTTTGAATGCTTCTTAGCAACCTATCAGCAGAGGGCATTCAAGGCCAACCATCAGTATACATGCTGGACACAGATTTTCAAATAACGAGATGGCCCCAAACCAGGCATCAATAGATGTGTACAATTGTGTAGTATTATAGGGAAACAATGAAGCTGTTGGTTGAAATGTATGTTTGCTTAAGCATTTCTTGAAACTACTTGATGGCTTCTAAAAATGTTAAAAGTTATTTTATTGCACAACTCAATAAAACTATACCTAGGTAAGGAGTTAAAAGGAATAAATTCCGGTTTCAAAGAGTGTTAAAACCAAGAATGGATAAAGACACTGTGACATATTCAAATCACTATTATTCAGCATGAAAAAAGAAATAGACAACAATGCACAGGCTACATGAAAAATTATGGAAGTATTATATGTAGTGTATTAAGCCAGCAATTACAAACATTGTGACTTCATACAGGTGGATTTCAGGAAGAGAACATTGAATCCAAAATGATAAGTACCAGAATATTGGCAATATGTCTGTTTGTGAGGTAGCACAGCTTCAAAAAGGCATGAATTTTTTTTTTTTAAATAATGGAAACCATCTAAATTTGACTCTAAGACATGACTATATATAGGTGCACTGATTTGTCAAAATTAATTGAATTTGGGCCTAGCTATCATTAAGGGGCCTATCACATAATCAGCATGCAAAGGCTCGGGTTTTCCTCTATGAAGGCGTAGCTTAAATAATAGACACATATCATTCTATGAACCTTGAACTATCTTAAAGTATGTTATGGAAACCTTAACAACTGCGTCTGTTCCTCCATGTTTACAACAGTAACCTCTATAACGTAATCTCCAAACATTAATGTAAATTAAAGAAACACTGTTGTATCCAGGATTTACAAGGAAGTAAACTTGATTCAGGACACATAATTTATAGAATTACTTTATAATATTCTCTCAAAAAATCAAATACAGAGGAGCATGACACCTGAAGAATCCCGCTGAGGGCCTGGATCCCGCGGCAATGTCTCACAGGAGTCTGGCTGGAAGCTTAGCGCCCGCCCCATTTTTTCATGCAAGTCCATTTCAAGGCCCTGCATTAGGAAAGAACAAAGGCCAGTGATGGAAGTGTAACAGTGTGTACCACTGGGGTGAAAGATCTGTGGCAGGGGGCTGAGGGAGTGACACTGGAGCCTGGAAGTGATGCTCAAAGTAAAGACCAGAGCTTGCCAGGGAGATAGCTCAGGGGCAAAAGTGCCTGCCTTGACAAGTGCAAGGTCCTGAGTTTGGTTCCTGGTTCCAAAAAAGAAAAGAAAAGAAAAAAAAAAAGAGCTCCCCCAAAGAAAACCACAGCCATGTGACAGATGACAACATCCAGTTCCCATTAGGAAACCCAGAAATGACAAAGCATGGAAATCAGCAGCATGCAACACCCACCTGCATTTCTCCTTTTATGTCACATTGGCAGTAGTCCTTGGGTGGATCTTGCATGCCCAGAATCACACTGTTCGGCTCAGCTGACCGTTCCAAGCTGACTATTAGCTAATGCACCACGCACTACACAGAAGAAACCACTTTTTTCTTTCTTTGGAATGGTAGAATACCATGTAGATATTATTGGCATTTCACAGCAAGAACTTTACCTCCTATTTTCTGTTAGTGAATCAAAATCAGAAAAAAATATTATTCCACAGTTACAGTTTTATCTTCCCCAACCATTCTAAAAGGCATCTTATACCTTTCCACTTTTCAGTGTCTTGCATAAGTCTGTGCCAGGAGGCTGATGGGTCTTTGATGGACGCCTGAAGAACTGACGCTGGGAGACTGAAGGATTTGCTCCAGAAGCCACGAGCTGATGTCCAAGGTAAAAAAAAAGACTGGAGCTCCTCTGATGAATCAGAAGCAGATCTGTCCTTTTTCCTTTCCCCTTTCTGCCACCCAGGCCACAAACAGTCCTAGGGTGGATCTTCCACACCCTAGAGTGTGGAATTGGTGGAACATTTTAGTCTTACTCAAACTGATGCAAACAATCAGCCATCACACCTTCCTATCTGGTTTTATTTAAGAAGCAAAATTATCTATGCTAAATTGTGTAACTCTGAAATGCAGGATTATTTTTTTTTAAAACAATTAAATAGCTTTGCTAAGCATACTGCTTGAGTCCAGTTTCCTTGTGATTTTTTCTAGGTCTAGATCTATTATGCTTTAAAATAAATTTATTGTCCCAATCTCCATAAATATACAGTCTGTTGCAAAAAAGGAATTCTTTCAAAAGAATTAAAAGCAACAAAAAAATTAAAAGCAACATAACACAGGGATATATGCACAGTCATGTTTATAGCAGTATAATTTGTAATATTTAAATGTTAGAAACACCCCCACATGCCTATCAATTGTTGAAGGGATAAAGAAGATGTGATGTGGGCTGGGGAGATAGCTCCATGGCACAAGTGCCAGCCTGACAAGTGCAAGGTCATGAGTTTGAACCCCCCCCCAAAAAAAAGAAAAGAAGATGTGGCATTGCTTATAGAATGGCGTGCTACCCAGCCATAAAGAAGGATACATTTAAGACATTTCTAGGTAAGTAGATGCACCTTGAGACCATACTTCTAAGTGAAATAAATTGGACACAGGTTTCTACGGTGCAAAAAATGAAAGTATAAATAAGGACTAAAATTTATAGTAGATATTAGGAAATGGGAAGAAAATATTCAAATGGAAAGAAAAAATGAGGGAGTTTAGAGGGGAAAAGGAAGGAAGAAGAAAGAAAAATAGAAGAAAAAATGGGAAAAGATTTTGTAAATGAGGGGACGAGGGGGTGAAAGGAGGAAAGGAGAATGGGCAGAAGCCAAATCGTGGGCCTGTATTACGTACAGGTATGCACTCCTTAGGATGAGTGTGGTCACTGTGCATATCCATACCGTTCCGATACAACCAATTAAATAAAAAAGAGAAACAGAAACAAACAAGTGAAGGTACAAAAATTTTACAAAAAGAATGACTAAGTTCAGTCTAATCAAAGTAAGCAGGCAGCCGGCCGGGTGTGGTGGCGCACGCCTGTGATCCCAGCACTTGGGAGGCTGAGGCAGGAGGATTGGTGCCTGGGCTACAAAAGTGAGCTCAAGGCCAGCCTGAACTGCATAGCGAGACCCTGTCTCAAAAAGAAAAAAAAAAGAAAAAAAAAAAAAAAAAAAAAACAAAGTAAGCAGGCAAACACCAAAGAGAATAATGTTGGTGAGACTGGCTTCTCTTAATCCCCTTTTCCTGAGACTTGGACATATTTGTTTCATTTTTTGGGACTGATACATGAAGAGCCTGAAGTGTTCCCTCACTAATGTTTGCTTTGTTGCCCAGGATTGCTTCTGCTATTATATATCTTTTCTGGTTCCAAGAACATTTTAGGAATGTTTTCTCTAGATCTGATAGGTACATTGATGATATTTTGTTGACACAAATTGATATTCAATTGCATTGAATCTGTATAACAATTTTGAGAGTATGTCCATTTTCACAATGTTGGTTTTTCCTATCCAGGAGAAAGGAATATGTTTCCATTTTCTGAAATCTTCTTTGATCTGTTTTTCTTAGAGTATTGTAATTTTCATTGTACAGATATTTTAGTTCCGTTCTTAGATTAATTCCTAAGTATTTCTCTTTTTTGGATGTTTTTATGAAGGGTATCATTTCTCTAATTTCTCTCTCAGTGTGTTTGTTATCTTTGTAGATGACTGTTACTGATTTTTGGGTGCAGACTTTGTACCCTGCTATTTTTCTTCCTGGAATATTTTGGGTCTTCAAGGGAGAGTGTCATGCTATCTGTGAATAATGAAGTTTGACTTCTTCGTTGGGGATCTAACCTCGGCTGCTGCGCTCCGTGTAAGCAGGTGCTTTAGTCTGCTGAACTATCAGGCCAGCACTTGCCTCATTCATTTTATGCGCTGGATCTGGCACCATGTGACTTGTGTGTGTTTCCAAGGGTCAAAATTACTGTGAAAGCTAAACATGTTGAGTGAATTCAACTGTACAAGGAAGGAGGACAGCAAACTAAAGAGGTTCACAAAAACAGAGTTATGGAGCTGTTCCAGAGCTTGGAAACAAGTTTGCAGTGAGCGGGAGTACTTTGTACCGAGAAAGTTCTTCCTCTATTACTAGTTGTTCAGTGCTTTCTATGATGAGTGAATGCGGGAGTTTGTTAAATGCTTTCCCACAGTCATTGCTATGAGCATGTGACTTTTCTTAATTATATTGAGGTAATGGGTAACATGAATTTTGAAATTATTACTTTTAAGTTTGATATAGTTTTGATGATTTTAGCATTCCCAGAACATGAGAAAATTTGAATTAAATTTTTGCTAACACACTAACAATTACTTAGACATAACAGGAATTTTAATTAGTGCATTGTTATATGTAGAAGCTCTACATAATCAGTGTTAGAATGTTTACTGTTCTTGTCTCACTGAGTTATTCAGTAATATCTAGCCTTCTAGCCCTGTTACTTTAAAGTCCACTTATCAACAAAGACATTTTCTACATCTTCTGGGTAGCTTTATTGTCTGAACACCTGAAGCTCATTAATTCTGACAGCCGACATGCACCTATAGACTCACAGACAGCAAATATTTTAAAACTAAGAGCAAAACATCTTCATATACTATAGTCAAATTATCTTGAACTACAATTTTAAGCAATAAATTAAGTAGTTGTCACCATTACAGACTTCAAATTGTACTCCAAAGATATAGTGATAACAAAACAGTATGTGAATCAATGGAACCGTACAGCAGGTGCAAAAACAGCACCAGGCACACTAGTCTAACTTGCCTTTAACAAACTGGCCAAATACTTCAGCCAGAGAAAAGATAGCCTGTATAACAAATGGCTTCTGGGGAAACTAGTTTTCTTCCTGCTGCAGACTGAACATAGACTACTCTCTTCCACTGTTCACTGAACTAAAATAAAAATAGATTAAAAATCTAAATATAAATACTTAGGGCCAGCCAGATAGTTGAGCAGACTACAGTGCCTACTTAGGCAGAGTGCAGAGGCTGAGGTTTGATCTTCAGCGTGTGGGGCCCCCCAACCCCCCACCGCATAGATCACTGCAAGTCTGATCTATGTCGTGAGACCCTGTAGACCCTGTCCTAAATACATAAAAAAAGAAAGAAAAAATATAAATATTTAATCTACTGTAAGGTAAAATAGATAACACCCATAAGCCATGGGCACATGCAAAGACTTTCTGAATAACAATGTTTGCACAAGAAATAATACCAAGAATCAACAAATGGGATTGTGTCAAATTAAAGGGCTTCTACACCACCAAGGAAGCCACCAGCACAGAATGGGAAAGTATTTTTTCTTTTTAAAATTTAATTACTTCATTATTTTTAATGTATTTGTTACAGAGTCTCACTAGCAGCTCAGACTCTGACCAATCCTCCTCTTTTCATCTCCCCAATGTTGGGATTGCAGTTATGCGCCACGCACTAGCAGGCTCAGTGTCCTCAGGATGGGGTGCGGTGGAGCCCATGGTGTCAGGGATCGAACTCTCAACCCTGCACTCTCCTAAGCAGGTGCTGGAAAACATTTTTTTCTTTTTAAAAATCATTCTTCGGATATGGGGCTCATAACCAGAGTATATCAAGAACTCAAATTGTACTACCAAAATTTAATGATCAAATAGAAAAAGGGTATCTGAAATGAACAGAAACTTCTCAGATGAAGTACAAATGACCAATTAACACATGAAAGATGTTTAAAATTGCTGGTCATTAAATAAATGCCAATTAAAAGCAATATTTAGATTCTATCTCACTCTAGAAAGAACGAAAATCATCAAGAAAGCAAACAACAACAAATACTGGTGAGGCTGCAGGGAAAAGCATTTGTTTTTCTTCTTTGGTGGGAGTATAAACTGGTACAGCCACCAAGTGACATATGGAGATGCCCCAACAAAGTAAAAGTTCAAATTACATGTGATCCAGCCTCTCCCCTTCGAGATACTTTCCCTAAAGAGTTAAAATCATTATACTACAGTGATTCATGCATTCCTGTGTTTATAACAGCACAATTTGTATTAGTCAAATCTTGGAACTAGCTCATGTGCCCATGAACAGATGAATGGATAAACAGAATATGGCATTTATATACAATGGAGTACTCTTCTGCCACAAAATATAAACTGGAGGCATTATTAGGTGAGTGAATACATCTTGAGAGCATAATTTGGGTGAAATAATCAGTCATGCAAGCATCAATATTTTATTGCTTCTATGAGAAACCTGAAGTATAAATAAGGAACAAAATGAAAGAGATAGGGGAAATAGGAAACTATCTTTCAAACAGGGAAAGAAATAAGAAATGAGAGATGTGGGACAGAAGGGAGGAATTTAAAAGCAAAAAGTTGAACAAAATGCTAGAAACTAGAGCTTTTTTCAAATGCGGAAGAAAGAATTGGAAGGATCAGTGTAGGAAGGGGATGGGAAAGGAATTGAAAAAAATTTAAGTATGCTATGTATGTTTCCATACACCCCAAAATAAATGTAACCATTATATAAAAGAAAAAACGACTAATCAATGAGCAGAAATGAACAGTTGCTTGGAGTGCTTTTGTCATTTTATAGTCTTAAGAAGACCACTGTCTCAGTTACTCTTCTCTCCTTAGTGGGACAAATACCCGACACCCAAAATGAAGGAAGGAGAGCTTGCAGTTACTGGAGGTCTCAGGACATACTCAGCTGGCTCCAAGGCAGAGCAGTACATGGCAGAGAGCAACTTTTCATGGTGGCAGCAAAGAGCAAAATGGAGGAGTAGCAGCATTATAAATCATTAAAGAGTAGAATGAGTACATATATTTACTAGACATAGAAAAATGTAATAGAAATAATAACAGTAAAGAGTTTCAAAATAATGAATAACTCCATTAGATTTTAAATTAAAAATTATGTAACTCTAAAAACCTGTGATAACATAATCTAGGCTGCAAATAGTAAAATCAGGTAATTGTTGCCAAGTCCAACACTCATTTGTCCAGTTGTGGGAATTCCCATAGGAACTGCTCTGGCCCACTTAAGCTGCAGGGCAATCATAGCCTGGATCCTGGATTCTGTATCCTCTGGCCACCCCAAAGGTTTTGTTAGGACCCAATTTAGCATAGCACAGCAGATTTGCAGCTAAATATTAGCTGTTGCCATGGCAACCATTGCTATGTTGCCTTGCAGCCCTTGCTACCCAACTGTTCTTGCTCCCCCAATATATACCTCTCCCTTCCCCAACCATACCACTAGTTGTCTGCAAAAAGCCAGTTCACTAATCTCTGCACAGACTCTCATTTGGAGTGACTCCTGGAGGTCTCACCAGAAAGCCTAAATTTAAATATATATTTAAATTTATAGATAGATAGATACAGATATAGATAGAGAAATCAGTTTTGTAAAAATTCTTACATTTACTTTTTTCCTTTATAAAAGAAAATACACAAAACATCAAGATGAGTGTAAAATTTTCTGTGATTTCCACTTTATTTCATGAAACTTTTATGTAATTTTCCACTTTTCTACCATAAGCACCTGTCATTTGGCAATTAAAAATTAAAGTATGTTGTTTCTCAGTATTTTTCCAAACCAAAGCCATTTGGAAGCATCATGAATGAAAGCCATTTAATTAATTCTTATCTCTATTCCTCAGATATCTCAATGGCTTCCCCTTCATGCGACTCACATTCCTAACAGGTTGCTTTTGGAAGAGCTGTGGAACGCATCTGGAGGGTGGGCTTATTCCCTGGCACAGTACCAGTGGTATTTTCATTGCGTTTAGGATTCCATCACAATTTGATCCAAGAAAATATTCTATCAATAAGCCATTTCTGTGATAGTCCTGGTTGATAACAATGCGAGTTTCAAAACACGTTAGTAGGACAGAGACAATAATTAATACAATGCATATTGTTGTCTTTGTAATAGCTGTTCACAGTACAAGATGCAGACATGATAACTTTTCTAAGCATTATTAGTACAAATACTTCTTCTCATGGAACTAAGAGAGAGTACGTGTATGTATAGTCCAATACTCCATAATGATAGTGGGTTATCGGCAGAACTGGCGATGTCAGAAGCTGTTGACTTGAACCTTTTGCAGCTCAACATATTAATACGGCTTTAGTTTTCTATACTTCGTGGTTAGACTTTTCTGCTGGGTGGTTAAGACCAAGTTAAAGCAAGACCTATATAACAAAAAATGTAACTTTTGTACCTGACCAGGTCAGTCTAATCCCCTCAGGATTTACCCTGAAACCATGTACTGCGTTTTGTAGATCTTTTGTCAGTGTCAGCCAACTGGATGAGTCACAACCATTGCTTGACCAGTTTGCTCTCTGTGAAAGCCTGAGAGAACGCTTTCTCTCTAGGTGACTGTCCTTAGTCAGCCAACACTTTGAAAAAATTGATTTTATAGAAAGTGAACTTGCAAGACTTTTTAGTATTCTGTTTTTCTTTTCTCCTACATTTGATTGTATTTTGAAAGAACAACTTGTGATTTAAATAAAATGCCACATTTCCTAATGAAAAGTTTATGGTGGCAAAAAAGGAAAAAAAAAACATTTGGTAAATTTCTAAATAAACCCACTTAACTAAGACATAACTCGACCCAGTGTGAAGCTGCATGCTATACTTGATCTTGCTAATTTCCATCACGATTTCCCCAGCAAAGTGAACAATTATTGTTAAGAAAAGTGAGCATAAAATTTTTGTAGGGAAAAATTACACTCAAAGTTGTGTGAAATATTTTGAATTCTTTGCCAAAGTGTTAAATTTCTTTAAAGGTTACAATAAAAATCAAAAGATTAGTAGCACTAAATGGTTCTACTGATTTCATTTCTCCTGAAACCATTTCTCCTCTGGTTACTTCACATTTCTCGCTCTATATAAAAATTCCATAAGCAAGGTCCCCATTCTTACAGACACAGTCACTAAGCATTGTCTAAAAACTCCCCATTTAAATAAAAGACTGAAAGCCATTAATTATTATTTTATAAAAATTGAAGGGATAGTAGGTTTCATCTTCATGAAAGTTTAGAAATACTGGCTTGCTAAGCCAGAAATTAAATATAGTTAAATTAGTTATGTTCTTAATTCTGAGAGAAAGGAGACCACATCTGCATGTATTTCTGTACCATCTGAATTTTCATCACCGGTGTCACAAATATCTTAAATGCTTAAGACATCCCAAATCGCTGATGAAAGTTTTATTTTTATACATTAAAAATCTTCTTAAATTTTCAATTTTACCAGTATGGAAAATCTCCAAAATAACATTTCCTTGAGAGTCTTAACACAAATGACACAGAAGTCACTATTTTTAATTTTATTTATTTATTTATTTATTTGCAGTACCAGGGATTGAACTCAGAATAAGACTACTTAGGAATCAGTATTCATGTTAGAGTTTGTACATTTGGTAGTGGTGTTTCCTCATGTTGTCTTAGACCACCCTTAATGACCTAATACTCATACTTATCTTTTGAGAAATCCATCCAAAAATTCAATTTTGGAGTAGATTTACCTGAAAGAGGAATTATAGCATTACCTCTCAACTGAAAAGGCTGCCAGCATGGACAGTATGACAGGCCTTCAGGCCAATTTGAGGAAGTGACCCTGGAAGAGAGCAGGGAGCAGAAACCACATGCTTATGGAGTTAGAAGCTCCAAAGGGTCCACACCAGCTACACACACTTCTTTCCCTAGTCTCACTGAACCACTCACATCAAATCTGAATCCTCTTTAGGAGAACAGGTAAGCACTGGAGACCCTTCCCGAGGTAAAAGTTATCAGGGACTCCTACAGTGAGCTCCTGATCTTCTGCCAAGTGCTGTAGTGCACTGTGAGAAGAAAGAACAAGAGACAAAATAGAGGTACAGCAGGGATCTCAGATAACCAGTTGTCCACAGGGAGCATTTATTTATTACATCTGAGTCGAGGAAGATGGGTGAAGTGATGACTATGGTGAATTAGGAAGAAGAATATGCTTGCAAAAACGCAGATGAGATGGGTGGGGACAGTGTGGAAACTGTGGTTTCCTCAGGTGTGTGATTTTTTAGCAGGTCTTTCTTGCCCTGTCAGCACCACAGCCATAAGTCAGCCCTAGGACTTCTAGCTGTGACCAGAAAAGAGCAGGAAGAGAGGTTATGGGTTCCAAATTGTGTCAAAAGGGCCGGATAAGGACAAGCTTAGGTGCCACCTAGACTCAACAACAGTAGAAGCATGCCCACTTTTAATGGATAAAGTGGATTCTTATTCATTTTAAGTATATCTGGGTTGATACACTAGAAATACCCATTTTTTACATATTATATAAGAAAAACATTCTGTTCTTGCTGTGCAACTTTTCTTGGTTTTCCATAGGAAATGCAAATTTAACTGGCCAGCTGAAACTGATTTCTTTTATACTTTTAGAGAAATGGAGCATCTATTATAAAATATGGATGTCTTTCCATCATAATAGCCATGGTATTGAGGTTTATATTTCATATCAAAAGTCTATTGCTTCATATATGGAAAAATTCTAGGACTTATGGCTTCATGTTGAGAAAATGAACTAATATTTTGTATTTATTTTTTCTAACCCTGTAGTGACAAATACATTTTTCTCATAATGGTTGTAGAACAAAGCTCTAATGGGAGATTTGTACACTTGGGTTCTGTACAAGCTCTGCCATCTCCTTAAGCAATGTTAATAGAAGTAAACGTGTGAATTTCAAATCAGGCAAACTCAGCATAATGCAAGTGGATACACTTTGAATAAATTTAAACTTCCATTAACCACAGGCATTTGTAAGGGGTTTCCTGCACTATTTGGGTTATTATTATAAAATGATCCTATAAATTACATTTCCTCTATTGTTTTCCTTGCATATCCTGACATACAACATACCTCTCTAAGAGTTTTACTTATTTTATCATAGAGCAGACTGTATTTACATTCTAACATTTAGATCTTTATTCCTTTTTTTATTTTAATTTAGAATAAGGTGAGATACAAGGCTGGACTCCATCTTCTGCAGATAGATAGCCAAATTCCCAATTCCATTCATTATGGAGGCTTTCTTTCCTCCAGTTTATGTGTTGGCAAAGACAAAATTGTTGAATGTCTTGGAGTTGTTCCTGAAAACTCCCTTCTGCTCCACTCATCCTTGTGTCCGTTTCTGTGCCTGTGTAATGCTGTTTTTATCACTGTGGCTTTGCAATGTAACTTCAAATCCAATATTATTATGCATCCTGTTTTGCTCTGGCTACCCAAAATTATTTCCATCATTCTGTGTCTTTTCTACTTCCATGTGAAGATAAAAGATCCAGTCAAAAAATAAGCAGTGGAAATGAATAGAAATGCAAATGTGAAAAAATTGTTCAATACACTGGCCATGAGAGCGATGTAAATTAAAACAGCAATATGATTCTGTCTTACTCCAGGGAGAATGTTTATCAAGTACAAAAGTAACACCAAACACTGAAGATGCTGTAGTTTCCACCTTGTCAGTAGGAATGTAAATTAACATAGCCATAGTGGCAATCAATACGGAGATTCCTCAAAAATATGAACCTAGAAATTCCATTTGATCCAGCTAGTCCTCCATAAAATATTTTCCTAAAAGATTAAAGACATATATATGTTACAGTTACACATATAATCCTATTATAATTTATAGTATCCTAATGTGTAATAGTAAAATATTTGATGTATGTAGCCTATATTCCATCAATTGATGAATGAATGAGAACACATTATAATTTTACTCAATGGTGTACCACATGTGCCAAAATCAAAAGAAAAAGAACTACTATGTAAGGCAAACATGTACTAATAAAAATGTAAACTAAAAATTACTGATTGTTTTTCAAAAACATATGTCATAATGTATCACACATTTTTATTATTAAATGGAAGCAACAGATCAAATTTAAAGAATTATTACATTAAATTATTTATAATAATTAGATATAATATATGATCTGGGTGGGTTTATATTGTTTGAATGTGTGTCTGGAGAGGCATCTATATTAAGTAAAATATTAATCTCTGGGTTGTTAAGAGGGTAGATGAAGTTTTTCCTTCTGTACAAGCACGTTTAAATTATTTTAATGACAAATATGAATAATTTAATAATCACAGACATTTTAAAATTCAAAGTATATTGTTTATAAGTATACTTATAATTGCATCAAATATTTTGCATCTTAGTTAAAATATAGACAATTAGAAAAAAGTTAAAAATTGCAATATGTCTAGTTTCTTTTGAATTATGAATGCATGCTGTTTTTTCAGCAGTTTGAAAAGTTTAGACTGAAACTTCCTGCCCTTGTGTATGTATTCATACTAATGTTTATCCTGATGAAATTTTTATGGGAAGGCAATTCTGTCTTTGCTATGAAATCAGCAATAATATCCTTTGTGAGAAGTGAAATAGTATGCGTGTGTGTGTGTGTGTGTGTGTGTGTGTGTGTGTGTGTGTGTATTTTACTGGGATTTGGCCCAGGGCCTTTAAACTGAGCTGTATGCCCATCCTACTCAATCTTTTTTTTTTTCATTTGGAAACAGTATTCCTAATTTAGTAAATTTCCCATGCTGGGTAGAACATTTTTCATACCACAACTTTCAGAATCCTTTGATTCTTGGCACATTGCAGGATGCTCAGCCTCAGGACTTGCAGATCGAAAATTCAAATTGTAGCTTGGAAATAAAATTTCAGAGTTTCTAACTCTGAAATATTTTCATCTCCTCTGTCTTACTGTTTCAGTCATCTAACACTCCCTAAAAATACCATAGATTGGGTCACTTAAACCGGAGAAATGTGTTTCTGAAATTGTAGGCGCTTTGAATGTCAATATTATGGGAGAGTGGGAGAGAGACAGAGAGACAGAGACAGAGAGAGAGACAAAGAGAGAGAGAGAGAGAGAGAGAGAGAGAGAGAGAGAACAAGGAGGAAATGCAGAGGTAAAGAGGGAGGGAGATACAGAGGGAGAGAGAAAGGAAGTGGGAGCGGGAGCTTGCCTTCTGGTGTCTCTTGCTTTTCTTACAAACATTAGGCTTATCATACAGTCTCTACCCTCGTGGCCTCATCTAAATCTGATCACCTCCCAGAGGAGTCATCTCCCAACATAGTAAATCCTCAATTTAAGAATTTTAAAGTTGCAAACTTTTACAGATACAAAAACTCTCTCTTTGGGAACATTCTTAGACGAAAACAAATCACAGAAGTAGCTCAGGTGTCTACTGCATATTGCTGCTATGTGGCTCTTGTACAGAACAATAGTGTACAGTGTAGTTAGAGCATGCTGTATTTGTGTGTGTGTGTGTGTGTATGTTTTTTATGCTTTACATTGTATATTTGTGTAAAGGTGTCTAAGACTCGCTTTGTTGAACTTACCAAGGAATCCAACTTACAAGTATTCTCCTGAAATTTAGACCTTATTATACATTCACCTTAGGAAGCAGAGCTTCAGTACATGCATATGCCTGGT
This sequence comes from Myocastor coypus, assembly GCA_004027025.1. Classification (NCBI taxonomy): domain Eukaryota; kingdom Metazoa; phylum Chordata; class Mammalia; order Rodentia; family Myocastoridae; genus Myocastor; species Myocastor coypus. Next base: position 98,346 of record PVJA010001243.1, on the reverse strand, counting down.
GGTGATAGTGGAGACAAAAATATTTTGCCTACAGTACCATTTTTTCTTCTAATTATACTTTATGAGGGACATTTTCAATGTACTTGGAGAAGTTTCACATTAAAACAAAAACTTCCTCCAGTTACTTTACAATAGGTGTTATATGAAAAAAAACAAAACAAAACAAAACAAAACACAAAACAAAACAAAAACGATAGGTCTTAGATGGTAACCCTAATCGTGCCCACAGAGAGATGATTGTCATCACAGGATACTATAAGACAGTGACAATCAATCTTTTAGAGACCAAGTATCAACCTGGAATTGAAAACTCATTTATCTACTACAAAGTGCCAACACTGCAAGTGAACCTGAATATTGAGGTATTAGTAGAGAAAAAACAACTCATACATCAATGTAATTTGCACTAAATGCAAAACACAATAACACACATACCACAGGTTTGCTACCGTTGCTGTAGGATGACAAAGGAAATTAATGGGGCCCGGCGGGATGGCTCAGTAGTCTGAAGCGCCCGCGTGGGGAAGCTTGGGCGGCTTCAGGGACCGCGGTTCGATTCCCGGCACCAGATGCTGCACCAGCCCTGCCCTCGGGCGGGCTGAGCCGGCCATGAAAATGAGTAAATAAACAAGCAAAGTTTCTGAAACAAGAATAAAAATAATGAATAAAAAAATAAAAAATTCTTTAAAAAAATGGAGATGATATATAACATCTAAATTTCAAAAATTCCTCTCATGCTACAAAACAATTGCTAACAATTTTCTTTTTAACTAGGAAATGAAATTTTCCTCTTTGGTTTTTGATTTAGGGAGTATAATTTATAGCACCAATAAAATTTAGGTAATATTTCTAAGGTTGTCAATGTACAGACTGTGTGTTATTAATTCCTATACCCATGTTCACTTATTTAATTCTCACAAGAAGCCTGTGGCCTAAGTCTTTCCCAGTTCCCAATATACAAATAAAGACAGAGACACTGTCCACAGATTAACAAGGAGGCTGATGGAGCCAGAATTTAAATGTGGTCAGTCAGCCTTCAGTGAATGATAATGAAAAATAAAATATCAACATTTCTGACCTTTCCTTTTCAAATAATTCTAAAAAACTAAACAGTTTGTCTTTGAATGTAATATTTTGAATAGCTAACTAAGCTGTCATTGCCTTTGAACTTCACTCAAAATTTACCTTTTGCCTTTGCCTAGCTGCCCTATCTTTAGTGTGGAATTTTATTAAAAAATGTGACATGCTAGGTGGCATTTCCTGTCAAGTTATGATCTCTAGAAAGATGATTCTCTTTAACTTTTATCTAAGACATTGTATCTATTGCAGATAGTTTAATTTGAAAATGTTATGTGATGTCACATACCTGTCCTTCAATGTCTTTTAAATCTTTTCTGCCTGTTTAACTATTGAGGAAATCTTTGTATACAGGTTTACACCCATAGATGAAAGCCCATGCTTACACAATTAAGAAAATATAAGAACAGTTCTTGGCTTTCAAGTTGGACATTTAGCACTGTAAATCTTAGAAATGATTCCCTGAAATTTGCTGCAGACTCATTTCTATGAATTTAGATTCATGGTTCTATAGAGCAGTTTCCCTTCTTTCCTTCCTTCTTCCTTCCTACCTTCCATCCTTCCTTCCTCCCCTCTTTTCTGTTCTGTTCCATTCCATTCTGTTTGGTTCTTTCCTTTCCTTTCCTTTCCTTTCCTTTCCTTTCCTTTCCTTTCCTTTCCTTTCCTTTCCTTTCCTTTCCTTTCCTTTCCTTTCCTTTCCTTTCCTTTCCTTCCCTTCCCTTCCCTTCCCTTCCCTTCCCTTTCCTTTCCTTTCTCTGCCTTTCTTTTCCCTCTCTCTATTGCTTACTTCCCTATCTCTGTTTTTTAAATTTTTTACAATAATTAATACACTGCATACCATTATCATTGTTGTAGTTGTTCAAAGTACAAGATGCAGACATGATTTCCTGTCCAAATATCATCAATACACATCTTTCTTTTCATTGCACAAAGAGAAAGTAGCTGTATACATAGTCCAATCGTCCACAACAGTAGTGGATCACCAGCTCACCTGGCATTACTGGAAGCTGTTGACTTGAGCCTTACAACTCAGCATATTAATATGGCTTTCTTTTCTGTTCTTGATCCTCTTTGTGTCTGTCTGTCTCTTTTTATTTAATAAGGTATTGCTGTGTTTCTCAGGCTGATCCTGAACTTCCAGACTCCAGCAATGCTTTTTCTTCAACTTCCTAAGTAACAGAGACTACAAGTGCATGCCACAGTGCCTGGCTCCTACATCATAAAATTTAATGCAATCTCCAAATGTCTAATAAATACACCCAAAGCTCCACTTTATAATATAAGCTAAACTGAAATCCTGTACACAAAAGATTTTTAAAGGTATTTAGTCTAACTATTGCCTAACGTAATAAGTAAAACCTGTCATTTTCAGGCATTTTAATTTTAGAACAATCTAGGCTGATTTAATTTATTTCAGAATCAACTAATTAATATGATATAAATCAGTTTTCTGCTATAATGGAGAAGGCTTGTGGTTAATGGCAGATAGAAGAAGCATTCTCTCAGCCCATTATCTAGGACAGAGCTCAGTATATTTCTCCACATTACCTGTCACTCTGATAGCTTGCAGACTTATAAACTTACTTGATGTTTTTCTCCCTCCACTGGGTGGCCACCTGTGTGTGCCATGTCCCACGGCACATGAATGTCTAGAAGATGACAGTTATTCAATAGACGTTTCTGAACAGATAAAAGAACAAAGTTAACGCATTGAGTCCTCTTTCTGTCTCTAGTACTAAAAAGGAAGAAAAATCCAAGTTAGAAATGAAGCCTCACAGAAATGATTAAAAGAAAGTTGAGAAGAAAAAATTTATGCAATAGTATGTAGTTACTTTAAGTGAATGCAAGACTCCACAAAGAGGTCTGTTCTCATTCCTAGGAGCTAAAATAAAATTCTCTATAAAGTTTACTCATTTTTCCGACTAATCTAGCAAGCTCATCAAAGAATGACGTAGACTTTTAAAAGCTACTTCACTTCACCCTTGTAGCTTTTAATTTGATAAGAAGTGGAGATCTAGGAATTATTATTATGTAAAAAGCCCCATCCAGGCTTGAGAATCACTGCACACAGTGTGAGGTCCAGCAATCATGCTTCCTTTTGCCCAGATGAAATACTATCATTTTAACCCCATATGATTTAGAGACATATGACAAGAATACATATATAGACACTCTTCCCCTTATATCAGGGTTGCAAACAGATATACACTTCAATTGAAAGCATCATAAGCCAAAACTACATTGAGTAATGCTAACCTACCAAATGTCGCACACAGTGCATTACCAGGGGCAGTGGTTTGCCTAGTGATTGTACAACTGACTAGAAACTGGCCATCAACTCGAGATAGGATCATGCAGCATACTGCTTGCCTGAAAAAAAAGGTTCAAAATGCAAACTTGAAGGTGTCACTTCCAGTGATTGTGCATTGCTTTTGTACCACCATAAGGTAGAAAAAAAAGGTCGAACAATGTCATGGACCATTTATGTCTATGTCTAATAATGCATATGTATATACAGAGCTGTATATACATATGTCTTCTTTTATTTACTGAGATATTTCTGCTGTTTGAAACAGTTTGAAGCCAAGAGCCTAAGAATGCCACATCCTGACTGCAATTTGTGCTGTGAGTAAACACTAAGGATTACTCAGTTAACATACTTTTCAGCATCAGCTTTCTACCCTCATGGAAGTGATGTCTATGATGAATTTTCTGCATCCCAAGTCCCTGGCATGTGTAAGCCTTTCTCTTAAAGGAGCTGTTGGACAGATGGCACAGGGAAAACCTTTGTATAGAAGATTATCTTGAGGCATAAGTACAAAGGAAGGTAAAATTCTAAAGTTTTCTGTTGTCATTTCTTAAAGTAGTTAAGACATAGGACATTGTGCTTCTGACTTTTAGTAGGAAAAATGCTGTCAGAGCTGAAACCTCCTAAAGGTAACATCATGGGTAATGACACCTGGCATCCATGCATGTCACATTCAATGTCATGGTGTCATGTGTTTCTAAAGGTGCACATTATGCTATCCCATGCAACTGTCCTAAGTATTCCTAAGATACTTCACATATATTGCTTATTTTCTTAACCAAAGAGTTTCATTAGCTTCATGTCTTACTCTCTGTGAAAAATGAATCAGTATGAGGCCAGCCAGATAGCTCAGTGGATTAAAATGTCTGCGTAGGCAGACACAAGGACAGGAGTTCATTGCTGGGTGTGCTGTGCCGACCCAACCCTGGAGCACACTGGGATGTCAAATGAGACTGGGAGTGGTGTTGTGTGCCTGTAATCCTAGCGCTTGGGAGGCTGGAAGCAGGAGAATCACTATGGGTGCAATCTGTGTAGTGGGATCCTGTAGATCTTGTCCTAAATACACAAAATGAAAAAAGAATCAGTATCTCTAACAAAAAAAGGAAATGTGAGTGATCAAGGGAATTTGTGTCCTTAGTACAGATATATTTTGATGATCACTTGATCACTTGAGATACTTTGGAAATATAGCTCAATTAGAAAGAAATACAGTTTCAGTAACAGAATATAAGTGTATTGTGATTTTAGTCACATGAATAGTATATACTACCAAGAGCATTCAGCTGGTTTAAACATCACAAAAATTAGTTTTACAAGGAGTCACTCAAGTCACTTTGAATAATTTTGGTTGCTCAGTTAGTGTGCTTTTCATATTGCTGACAGAACTGGATAAAATAATATTTTTGTATATCTAGAGGAGAGAGTAAGATGTATCCTGTGTCTGTTTTTAACTCTCTTGGATATAACTTGTTCAATTTATTATTCCATGCCTTTCTTAGAAGTTTTATATAAGTAACATATGAAATCTTATGACAAATTGCCCTGCTACTAGATTGTCACTAACATCATCTCCGTACTAGAAAGTATGATTTTTTAAAATATTAATTTCATTCTTTTTCACTAACAAATTACTTCCATGTGTAAAAGGTAATTAAAACATACACTGAACACTCAGATTTTAAAGAGTACTTTGATAAGGGCTGGCCAGATAGCACAGCTGACTAAAGCTCCTGCTTAGACAGAGTTCAGCGGCCAGGGTTTGATCCTGGCTTGCTGTGCCAGCCCTGCCCCTGGAACATGCTGAGAAGGTGATGGAGACTGGGTATGGTGGCGCGTGCCTGCAATCCCAGCTCTTGGGAGGCTGAACACAAGGGAGTTATTGCAAGTCCAATCTATGTAGTGAGATTCCGTAGACCCTATACTAAAAAAGAAAGATTCTTATGACAGAAGACATGTTGTGAACATTGGGGTGTGTGTGAAGTGAGAGGTTAAACTGTAAACTTACATGTTATGGAAACTTCATCCCTCACTGGCCTAATATTTAATGCGATTTCTGCCAAGTAGAAGCCCTACTGTATATTCTCATTCACCATCACATGATATGGACTTGTGTGACTTCTGCTCTTCTCCAAAATGACTGTGAAAGTTACATTAGTTACTTTTTTGCGTCTGAGATGCAATACCCAGCCACCAATTCTCACAAATTAAAGCAGAAGAAATTAATTTTGGCTCCCAATTTGTAGTGTTTGTAGTCCATGGTCAGCTGGCTCCAAAGCAGGGCAGCATGGCAGAGAAACATGGCAGAGGAGAACTGTGTATCCCATGGTAGGCAGGAAGCAGACAGTGCATCAGAGGAGGTAGGGAGGAGATGGTACCTTTCAGGCCGCGCCTCTAGTGACCCTTCTATCACTGGCTTGACTCCCTGATTCCACTTAGCGATAAATTCAGGAGTGGAGTAATACAGTGATAAGTATGTTTCCATGATCTAATCGCTGCCCCAAAGTCCCACCTAGGAGTGCACAAGACACTGGGGAGACATCCAGATATTAACTATAACATCCTTCCCCCTTCCCCCCAAATACTCATGTGCATTGTTTTATACAAAATGCATTTAATCTGTTTTGGAAAGTTACCAAAGTCCTAACAGTCTTTACGTTGTTGAAAAGTCCAGTTCTGATCTCCTCTGATATGTAAGGCAAACTCTCAGTTATGAGCCCCTCTTAAAAGAAACTTAAACATGCCCAACATGCAGTTGAAAAGCATGACCATTCCCATTCCAAAAGGTAGAAATAGGGTGCTAGAAAGGATTGGAGCTAGAGCAAGACTCAAACCCAGCAGAGAAAACATTACATCCGATAGCGTCCAGCAACGGGGGCAGCCTGTGGCAAGGTGTGAATTCCAAAAGATTTGGGAGGCTCTGCCCCTAAAACACTCCTGGTGGTTCTAACCCTAACATCTGCTCTCTTGGGCCAGCTTTGCCCACTCCTGAGAGCTTTCCTTGGATATTCCCCATTCCCAGATTTTCCAAAGTCCTGGGGTCTCCACTGCACTAGTGTCACCCTCACAGATTCAAGTACTGCCCTCTCAGAGGCACAGAGATTGGCTGACTCACTTCTCCAGTTTGGATGGAATCTTTTCTGACCTCACCCCCACTGTGTTCTGTGTGGGCTCACAACCAGCACCACAGTGAGGACAGCAATGTCTGTCACTAGTTGAAGCACTGGCTGAGCCCTTTGGCATCTTATTGGTGGCACAGGCCTCAGTGTGCCTGCATGGCTGAGCACTATGATCTGATTTCTAGGGAGTCAATTTTCATTTCTTAGGCTGCGTCCATTCTGGAGGATGGTGCCCTGGGACTATCTTCACAAAGCAAAGTCTTTTGCCTTTGAAATTTTCAGACTGAAAAGGACAGAGTCCTGCTGGTTCCTGCGATGCTGTCACAGGGTCTTTTCTCTTTTTCTGTTCCAAAGTACATGGCTTTTTAAATGTTAATCATGTCAGCCATCAAGTTCTTCTCTGCTCCATGTTTTCTTTCAGTGCTTCAATTTCATGGGAGCTTCCTTTCTGCACAAATTTAAAGCTTTTTCCATCATTCTGTTGGGAATTTTGCTTTTGATTTTCAAGATAGAACAGGCTTAAAAACCCCAACAGTATTCATGCCACTACCTCAAAATTAGACTGCCTTGAAATTTCTTCAGCCTGATTAGTTAGTCTGCTACCCTTAATCTTAACTTCTCTTACTGACTCAGGATAGGAGCAAAATGCAGACAAGTTTTCTGCCAGAGCATAACAGCTGCCAATGTAGTCCTTATACCCAATTGAAGCCTTTGGAGCCTTGTTCTTTCTGGCTGAGTATCTGTTAGGATTTTGGTCTAAACTCTGACTAAGATCTCCAATTAAGCTCAACCTATAGCATTTTAGAACTGCTTCTCCAGCTGGTAGCTCCAAAACCTTTCAAGTTCCTCTCACAAGCCAGTTCTGAAGCTTTCAGAACCACATGGCCAGGCAGCATCACAGTAAAATTCTACCTCTTTAGTACCAAATTCTGTCTTGTTATTTTATCATTGCTTGGATAAAATACCCCGACTCCATCAGTGAAAGGTGGAGAGGTTTATTCTAGCCCACAGTTTATTGAGTTTTCAGTCATAGTCACCTGATTCTGGGGCCTCATGAGATGGCCTGAGGTCATGACAGAGGAGAAACACTATATGATATGGCAGACAGGAAGCAGTGATATAAGGAGCAAGGTTTAGACCCTTCTAAGTCACACCCACCTCTTCTGACCAGGCTTCACCTTCCACCATCACTCACAGCTATACACCCACCAGTGTACTAACTCACTGATGAGAATCATGCACCCTGATCTAATCTCTGCCCAAAAGAATCAATTATGCTGTAATTTGTGGTAGATTTTTATTTGTTCAACCTAAAATTTTTTTATTATATGAATCCAGTTAAATGTTAGTAGCCTTCATGTCTAGTTCATTCTGGGGAACACTGTGACTAGCCAACACCATAGGGCTACATAGGTTAGCCTGTTTCAATAACTGTTTTGCCATTGTTACCAGTTATGGTGAGCATGCACACCTTGGCTTTGGCAGGTGAATGCTGCCCCTTGGTTCTTGCCACTCTGGGATCCACTCAACCCCACTGACTTTGTTCCACTTGAGTGATAGAGGTTGCATCATATGTCTGGCCTGCAAAGAAAAATAGTAATGGAGCTCTTTAAAGATGCTGGTGCTCCCCTCACAAACCTGTTTCTTAAGATATGGCTCATGAAGTATATATTTTCTGAATATTCCCTGTATGGAGGATTAGGTTTTACCTGGCAAGTCTACTCCAGCACTCCTATTTTCCTGGGTCTTTGAGGGAATATCAGGTATCTGTAGCTCATTCCCAGTGGAGCATCTTTTGACCCATCCTTCATCCAGAAAACCAGATAAATTATTTGATATCATTTTTAATTTCAACATTAAATTATAATATGTACTAAATGTGGCCAAATCAAGAAGTCCAATCGGATCCAGGTTTCTGTTTCTTCCGCCATTATCCCGCAGCCTTGAAGTCCATTCCCAAGGTCATTCCTCTGATCTCTGCTTGTAAGAATTAGAAAATGCAAGAAGCTCATTGATTTATGCGTGTTGAACCACCCTTCTATCCCAGGTCACAACACGTTTGATGCTGGTCTATGAGCATTTAAATGTAATGTTTTATTCTGCTTGCCAGTTTTTGTTCAGGACTTTTGTATCTATTTCTGTTGGGGACACTGATATGTTATTTTCTTTTCCTGTATTGTATACCAGAGTAATGCTGGCTTAATCAAATGAGTTTGGAAGTTTTGACTTTCCTCAGTATTTTGTAGAAGTTTAGAAATGATTGCTGTTTATTGTTTATTCACAGGGACTCACTCATGAGTCCTAAATTTTTATCTTGTCCTGAAATCTTTTTCTGGTAATGTTTTGTTTACCATTGAAATTCTTTCATTTATTAATTGGTTGAGATTTTCTATAACATCATGATTCAATCACCACAGATTATAGGTAATTTAGATACATTTCTCTAATTGCTGAGACAAAAGAGCCTACACCCAAAGTTAAAGGAGGAAGTGTTTATTTAGCCCACATTTTGTAGAGGTTTTGGTCCATAATTGGCTGGTGCCAAGGCAGGATGGCATGGCAAGAGGGCATCACAGACGAAAACAGTTCATAATGGCAGAAGGTAGCAGAGCAACAAGGGATAGTGGCTTATCCAGACTACTTTGTGCAAGTAGCACTCACATTCCTAATTCTAGTGCCCTGAGCCTAGCATTGTACCATCAATCAATCCTGGTGTCACGCCCTCTAGATCCAGCAACCTAGGAAAACCCCACATAAGACTGAATGAAGCCTTTGTGAAAGCCTGAGAGAATTTTTTTTTTTTTTTTTTTTATTTATTTATTTTTTTTTTTCTGAGAGAATTTTTTTTTATCTCCAGGTGACTCTCCTTAGGTACACTGTACATCAATGATCCCTTTCCTCTGTGGCCCTATGATCTCCTTGACTAGAAAATTTGGGACAGCACTGAGTTATAGGATGTTACAGTACAGGTTCTTTTGTGTCCTGAGTCCTCACTGACATTGAAAGGTTAGGGCCAAAATATTGGTTATCCTTGTAGCCTTTCTTTTTCTCTAATTTTTTGGTCTGCCTACTTAAGTTGTTAACCCTCAAGAAGAGAAGTTTATTGATACTATTACTCTATAACATAGGTACTTGAGCTTAACATCACTGTCTTTCTGAATATCAAATACTTTAGATTTAACATGAAACTGGTATTTTCCATCAATCATCATTAATTTAATAAATATCTATAGAATGTGACAAATATAAAACAAAACAAAAGTTACACATTTTTACACAAACATTTAGAAATCTAACCATATACAAAATTGTAGAAGGTTAATCCCTATGGTATTTTCCTTGTCTCTTATTCTCTTTTATTACCCTCTCCCCTTTTTGTTAAAAAATGAACATTTACTTGAGGGAGAGTATAGCAATAATCGAAATGACATTAGAAACCATACACACCTAAAAGTTCAGAATGACAGTCATTCCAAGCGTGTTTTTAGTATTACACATTGCTATCCTTGGTTTCAAAAACCTTTTGGAGATACTTAGTATCACTGTCTAATTCATCCTTTGAATATATGGCTACGACTCATCCAGATGGATGACACTGACAAAAGTTCTACAAAATGCTGTAGGTGGTTTCAAGGCAAATTCTGAGGGGATTTGACTGACCTTGTCAGATACAGAAGTTACATGCTTTGTTATATAGGTCTCGCTTTAACTTGGTCTTACCCACCCAGCAGAAAAGTTTAACAACGAGGCATAAAAGGTAAAGCCAGATTAGTATGGTAAATTGTGAAAGGCTCGAGTCAGTAGCTTCTGACATTGCCAGTTCTGCTAATAACCCACTACTATTATGAAATATTGGACTATACATATAACTACTTTCTCTTAATTCAATTAGAAGAAATGTTTGTACCAACAGTTCTTAAAAAATTTATATCTGCATCTTGTACTCTGAACAACTACTATGAAGACCACAATAAGCATTGTATTGATTATTGTGGCTGTCCTACTGACGGGTTCTGAAACTGTCTCATTGTGATTTCTTTCTGGTTGAAATTAATGATTTTTTTAAAAAAAAGACCACATAAAGATTTGTGGGACATTTAAACATGAGCCACAGCTACATATATGTAGGATTTTATCTTTTTTTCCATGTTATTCATTGATGGCAAATAATTTTTCGTGAGTTTCTTATTTTTAATTTATCTTTGTGTTGCAGTATATAATACCATTCTTTGGATAGGATACCTTCAATTTTCTGCTTCCTTTATTTTTGGCCTAATCCGTATTTTTCCTTTTTCCTAATGTGGGCTTAATTACTATTTTTCTAGTTTTGTGAAGGGTAGCATTAGGTTACTGATTTGAAACCTCCTTCTTTTGTATTTAGGTTGGCATTTGTGTCTACACCACTCTCCTAAGAATGCTTCTGCTGATGCCATAGGTTTAGTTATGTCCTGGTTTTCATCATCTCAAGTTGTTTTACAGACTTCCTTCCTTATAGTGTCTTTTTGACTGAGCAATGTGTGACCCATGGAGTGTGTCTTTTAACTTACATTCCTTTGTGAATTTTCTTTTTCTTTTTTTTTTTTTTTGCCCATTTTCCCAGATATGATCTTCAATTTATATCATGATCAATTTTGTAAGTTTTTAATAAGTAATTATGGCATTATTCTGGATTATCTTGAGTAGCATTTGTTTGTTAAAGTCACTATGGAGTCAAATAATGTAATAAAAGTAAGTACGTCATTTGCTATTTTAAGTGGATTCTAAATTATAATATGTTTCAACAGTCATAGTTATTTAAAATGAGTAGAAATGATAGGAATAGAATGTTCTTGGCAAAGAAATAGCTGATCTATTCTCTAGTACAGTGAAAAGTGATCAAATTATTCCTATTTTAGAGTTTCGTTGGCTTATTTTCATGAAGGTTCTTAATAAAACTTAGGTGGTTATACAGCTTCCATGAGCCATAATTACCTCTGAGAGCTAATTTATTTATTAGTCATAAGTATGGGACAGAAATGGGGAAAAAAGAGGACTCAAGGTACATTATATACAGTTATAAATTCACTGTAATGAATGTGGTCATTATGTGTATGTAAATTGTACCAATAAATTTGAACCACTGCATTTAAAAAAAGCATGAAATATCAAATATCCCTGGCACAAGATGTTTGCCTTAACTTGTTCATTTTCTTCTCTTTATGCTAAGATAGAAAGTGTTAAATTTAAGAAGAGATGTGTACATGTGAAAAACAGAACATATCTATGAGCTCGCACTGTAAACCTAAAATTAACAAAGTACTTTTATTGGTGGGTTGTGATAGTTTCTCTGTTCTAAACACATTTATGAAGTTTGTAAGTGATTTATTTGTTATTTATTTATTTATTTATTTACTTACTTACTTATTTATTTATTTGCAGGCAAGGTATTATTGCATAGTTCAGACTGACCTTGTATTCACCATGTATCCCACACTGGCCCCAAACTCATAGCAAACCTTCTGCCTCACCCTCCTGAATGCTGAGATGGCAGGTGTGTGCCACCATGCCTGGCATGAAAGTACATTTAAAAAAAAAAATCTTCGCTTAGTTGGAAACGTTTTCAGTTTTCATTGAGGTACAATGACAGGAATGTTTCTCAGACTTCTGAGGGGAAGTGCTTAGAATTGCATTGGTAGTAGAGTGAACATGAATGCTTCTCTGTGCATGTGTGTGCTTCTGTCTACACATACATTTTCTTGTTCTACTTAAATTATCATTCCCCTCTGCACATGAAAAAGGGCATTTTCCCTACACATTTCCCACTGTTATGTGAGTGTTGGAGGATGAGCTATTGATCTCCTTTTAGGGGCTGTAGGCCAGTCCTACAGAGGCAGCATGGTTGAGCAATTTGTCTGAATTTCTCCTACATGGATCAATTCAAACTCCTTATTGATTGAGTAGTCAAAAGATTGAAGCATCTTTTCTGTTATTAACTATGTAAGTACTGGAGGTGGTGATTCATTTACATGTACCCCAATCCTGGTTAAGTCTATAAATAGGATGCTTATAGATGATACTTATAAGTTTGATGATAAATGATGTATTTCTCTTCACTTCATCCTCCATACTAGCTCTCAAAGAGACTCATGCAGTTTATAGAGTGGAATGTCTAAAACGCAAATCCATTTCTTGAGAAACAGAGTCTAGAGCTCTTTCCAAAATACTATATACTTGTAGCATTGGTTTTGTTCACATATGTCCTCTAGCTTGGAAGCTTCATTTCTTGGACTATTACTTACCGGTTCTGTGATTTATGGGCTCTGATCTCCCATGCATTCATTCATGTACACATCTCCGATGTATTCATTCATCTCCCTTGTGTATCACACACACAGACTCACACCAGACATGTCAGAAACATTTCCTTTTACCTTTGCATGTCAATTCATATGAATCTTAGTCTAAATATTTTTATCTAAATCTTGACATTAGTTATTAAAATAAGTTCCTAGAGTAATCAAAACTGGAGTGACATAAGGTCCCACTACTAATTTTTGAAAAATATTTTCATGCATATAAAACATTATATTTGATTTTATCCAATTATTTTTTATTTTACATGTAATATAAAAGTCCTTAGTTCTATAACAATTACAATGAATTGATATTATGCTGCCACTCTAAATGTATGAGATCAAACTCTCTTTTAATATTTATTACTTAAAGAACAAATGGAACCCGCAAATTTCCCAAAATATCCTTACATAAAGTAGTTTTACTAGTACATAAAAACTACTGTGAATAAGTAATGAAGATGGAGCAGTTAGTTAATTTGAGGGACAGACTACCAATTACAGAAAAAAAAATACTTGAAACTTATTAAATCTAATTGTTCAGTTCTTTCTATCTTCATATGTGTTGCGGTTTCTGTCCCTGATAAATCAGTACATTTTCTCACTCCTTTTTCAAAATGTGATCATGTGATTTGCTCTGATCAATAATATATGACTATTAGGCTTTAACCTCACCCCTAAGCATAGTTTAGTTGCCTTCTGCCTCTGCTGTCCACTGAAAAAAATATAGACCTATGTACATTGGTTGGGAAGGATGGCGTTATAGAGCAGCTATAGCAGCACCCAGGGACCTGGAGTGAGAAACAGACCTCGCTCTTGGTGCTCTGCCATCTGAGCATGCCAGCCCAGGGTCAGCCAAGCCCAATCTGACATGCGGATCTGGAAAGGGAATGGAAATCACTGCTGCTTACAACACTGATGGAGGTGGTGTTTTATCCCACAAAAGTGCTGTAACAATTGCTCATAAAATTGACTTAGTGGAAAAAAATCAAAAGTGAGACATATTTTAAAATAACAGATTGGAGAAGAAATTTCAGTAGTTGAAGAAACAATGTATAGAGAAGAATATTTACTTTATGATACAACTATCAAGTAGAAATGAAATATTCTACGGTACTCATTTCTGTGTCTTTATAATTCTGATCATAAGTAGCATAATTAATCATATTTTATAAGCAAGAATAGCTCTAGACTTTTTAATAGAAAGTAACATATAATCTTTATATGTAGAGTTAAACATAAAGGATATTAATGTTGTTGAAAAAATTAGACAAATAATATATCAATCTGTGTTGTGATTTAATAACATTAAAAGTTCTTTTCATTTCTATCCTTCTCTATTCCCAGTAGCTGGATTTACATAACTACACATTAAAGTCCCTGGTTTGCTTGACTAATACAATTAATGTGACATAATTTTGCTGTTTGAGCTCAATATAAATATTGTACTTGTTTAGATATTTTGTACATGTTATGTTCTTTCTAAAGTTTCTGTCTGTATCTATATCTATCTCTATTTACATATCTATGTATTTCTGTCTCTGTCTCTGTCTCTACCTCTACCTGCACCTCTACCCTGTACCTGTACCTCTATCTCTCTATCTCTCTGTCTATCCATCATTTTCCACCTGTCTAGCAATTAAGAACTAAAAGTTGAAATTGCAAGTTACCTCAGGGATATCAAGCAATGATGTGCTCTGGAGCTTTTTCTACTCTTCTCTACAAAGAAAGTGAAGTACATTAAACTCCAAAAACCAGAAATATAATTTGTTTAAACCATGTTTAAATGTTGACTTTTAGAATGTGAAGACCATGGCTCAAAATGATCATGTCAAGTTTGTAATAGATTGGGAATCCTTAAGTGGCTTAATAGTGAATGAATATTTTTATTGCATTTTCAAAAATTTAGCAGGGATAATTATTTACATTAATAGCGTAAATAATCTCCAATACTGAAACCACTTAACCAACTGGAACCCAGTGAAATGTTGAGGTACCCGAAGAGTCCCAACAACTGCAGTACACTGGGAGTGAACAGTCCAACAGAGACACTAGTGTTTTCTGAAACCAGTAGGAACAGAAGTTGGTCCTGCGGACAGTAGAGGGGTAGAGCTACAGCCACAGGAACTGCGCCAGAGAAGGAAGTGGGAAGGGAAATGTCCTGAGCTCCCCTGATGCTATCTTTCTGCCCCTGGCTTCTATAGGCAGGATCTGAGGAGCCACCTGCCAGGCAGAGAACTTCAGTGGTGTAGATGGAAAGAGACAGCTGCTCTTTCATAGAGCAGAGTATACACAGGCGGGAATTATTATTAAGGATAAAGAGGAAACACACTGACGGCGACAACAACATAGATTAGTTAGAATTCCCACAGAAATCAGGAATTAATAGTGGCTGTTATGGTGTGTATCTATTTGTCCCCCCAAAGACTCATGTAAATCATGGGGCTGTAGGGCTTGAGGGGCATGGCCAAGAGAGGCGCTAACCTTTGAACTGACAGCAGAGGTCGTCCTGTCCCACCACCCCCATCTTCGCGTCGTCCTCACCCCTCCATAAGGCAGTGATGTCTGGAAGGTATGGAGCTAATCATCCTGCACACGGGGAGGTCTTGCTGTGTAATTCAGGCTGCTTTAAATTATGAAACCTCCAATAACTGTGAGCTAAATAAATCTTTCCTCTCCTAAGCTTGAGTGTCGGGTATTTGTCCCAGCAATGAGAGAAAAGTAACTAAGATGCTGGCTCGGACTTAAAATATGAAAAAATTTCCGAACTTTACCCCTCATGTCTTTTCATTACTTCCTTCATTTGTTCATTCATTCCTTCCTTCCTTCATTCATTCATGATTTGTTTACTGAAAATCTATCATGTACAAGTTGGTACACTTCCATCATATCCATAAGACTGTTCACTTGAGCAGTGCAAGGTTTGATTCATTTAACAGAGGCACTCAGGTGATCGGCCCCTCTTTAGGCCACTGTCCCAGGCATCCTAGTCCTTTGAATCTATGTACCATATGCTTAGTGTGCACATGAATGTACATCTATAAGGTAACAAGATAATATGATCTCATTTAAAAAATAACATTTATAAGATTAGAAAATCCAAATAGCTCTATATTTTACGAAAGTGCTATTTGTAAGAAATAAAGTAGCATATTGTACATTCATTTCCAGGTTTGAAGAGCACTGTTGCCATTTCTTTGTTATAAAAACTACAGAAATTATCCATAAACTGTTAATAGATAAGTCTTGATGGTACACTATTATTAAATTTCTGGAGGTTTTCCTCATTTTCAATTGAATGAGGTTGCAAACCTAAGAGGAAGTTGACTAAACAGAGGCCACCCTCTCCCCAGCTCTGTCAGCTGCTCTGCATGGTACATTGTACGCGAAGCTCTGAGCACCTCCAGCCTTCGCTCTTCCTACATAATCGTTGTTCCAGTTCAGCTGTGGCTGCTGGAAGTTTCAGTCCAACCACGGCGTACTGGAGGCTTCAGGCCCATTTTCTAGCCCCATTGTCCACTTGATTTCATGTTTTCATTTTACTAAATGACACTCAACTTGGTTCTAGAAATGGAATCTCATGATGTTTACACCCATATTCAGAAGTAATATGTCTGTACAAGCTGAATGGCTCATTGTTAACCAGGACAGTATGCTTAATAATCCAACCACTATAAGCAAAACTTAAGCACAGAGAAAAATAGTGTATTTTTAACACTGTTGAATTTAAACTGGAATGACATAGTAAACATATAGAACACACAATACTTTGCATGGCTCTAAACAACAACTAATTCAGGCTGCTTTGTAGCTGACATTGACATACACTTCATACCAGTAAATGTAGTAATTTAAATTTTGTACATGAGAATTTTTTTGAAAAAAAGAATCACCTTGAGGGCTGGGGATATAGCTCAAGCAGCATAAGCATTTGCCTGGCAAGTTCAATGTCCCAGGTTCAGTCTCGAGTACACCCCCCTCCCAAACATAAATCATCTTGATTTATGTAAATTCTATTTATTTTATGAGGTTTACTTTTGAGAGGGTATATCCCACAATGCTTAGTGTTGTACCTTCTTTATACTTGATATTAACCCTATATTTACTGGCTTGTATTTTAGAATCATTTAGCTTTGAGTTCAGTAATTTTTTTTGAACCCTAAGTTGTAGCCCACTGTTATAATTTATGTATAGGCATCCCACAAAGCCTCATCCACTCATGGGGCAGCTTCTGGAATATGTATTGATTATTGTGGATGTAGGTGCTGCACCTCCCCTGGGCCAGGTGATTTGCATTTCAGTGTAAGGCAGGAAGAGAAGTTAGCTGCTTGAGCTGCTGCTAGCTCTCCCTGAGCTCTTACTCTTAGCTGCTGCCATAAAAGGTTGTCCCCTTACATGTGCCACTCTGCTTTGGAGCCAGCTGAATATGGACTGAAATCTCCAGTAACTGTGAGCTAAATAAACCTTTCCTTCCTTCATTTTGAGTGTCGGATATTTGTCTCAGCAATGACAGAAGAATAACTAAGACAGAATTTGGTACCAAGAGTGGGGCCGCTGTTGTGACTAACCTAACCATGTGGATTACAAGTGTTTGGAAATGGCTTATGGGAAAAGATAGGAAAGGTTTGGAGATGTTGCCTACTTGCAAAGAGCTGGAAAAACTGCTCTTCTTGGGGAGATCCTGGTCAGAGTTCAGACGAGAAGGCTGATAGAAAGCTAGCCTGTAAAGGCTGCGGAGGTTTCTGTTAGGAAGAAGGACTGCATTGGTCATTGAACTCTGGATCATATGTGCTTTGACTTAGCAGAAAAGTTGTATGTATTTTGTGTGTGTCTAGAGACTTTGCTTGAGAGTGAGTTTAAGCAAGGCAGACAGATTCTCTTTCAAAAGATATTTCAAAGCAACCAAACATTGGGGCAGTGATATGGCTGCTATTGGGAGCTTTTAGCCAAGTTTATGTTGAGAATGAAGAGCAAGAAGCCGGGCAAGATGGTTCAGAATGTGAGTTTGGCCAGAAAGGAAGCACCAATAAAACTGTGGACTGAAAAGATAGAGCTAGGAGGATCTCCAATGCTGAGAAGGAACCAGAGAATGGAAAAGATGGCCTGAGGGTATCAAAGGAGGTGGCAAGTCTCTACCTTTTGCAGCCTCAGAATTGCAAAGGTCAGGGACTTTGCCTTGAGGGGAAAGCCACTGAGCCCTTTGTTCCAGAATGGTGCAGCGCATGGAATGGCTCCAGCATGGAAAATTTATTCCATGAAATCAGGGTCAGAGCACTCAGCAATCTATGTGCTCAACTGCTACACCCAAGAGAGAAGGAAACCTGGCTACTGCTCCACCTGGCAGCAGACCTTGGCATTATCTACGTGGAAGTGGTTTTAGATGCATTGAAAATACAAAAGTTCTGAGGGTAAGAAGGCTTCTGCCTTGATTTTAGAAGGCCTGGGAGGCCAGGCAGTGTGCCTTTGAGAGGACAATGTGTAAAGCAGTGAGTGAGAAGCCTAGTCAGTGGAAACCGAAGAAGTTTGGAAAAGCCAGGAATGTGGATCATCAAAGGGAAACTGCAAAGAGGGAACAAAGTCAGCCTAAGGGAGAGGACATGAGAGGAGTACAACTACCAAGAGTGCCATTGAGCAGAGCCACATGGAGCTTACAATTTGTCACAGGTTCATTTGGATGTTCCATAAGGACCTATAGGATTTAATGTTGGCCTGTCTGGATTTTGGACTTCTGTTGGTCCCAATGCTTGGTATCCCACTGTGTGTACCTTTTGAAGTGCTAATGTTTGTTTTGTGCCTTTGAATGTTGAATGTGCTTAAATTTTCGTTTGCATAGGGGCTCCCAGAGACTTGAGACTTGGGCTTTTCAGGAACGTTGAAACTGTTGGGACGTTGGCAACTCTTAAAGATGGACTAAAATGTCTTTTGCATAAAAGGATGTGCATGAGTCTTTGGGGATCCAGGGGTGGAATGTTATGGTTTGTGTATAGATGTACCCCCAAAGCCTCATGCACTCATGGGGGTCTTCTATTGTGGGTGTGGGTGTTGCACCTCCCCTGGGCCAGGTGATTTGCATTTCAATGTAAGGTAGGAAGACAAATTAGCTGTTTGAGCTGCTGCTAGCCCTCCCTGCTCTCTTTCTTGCTCTTAGCTGCTGCCATCAAAGGCTTCCCCTTGCCATGTGCCACTCTGCCTTGGAGCCGGCTGAATATGGACTGAAACCTCCAGTAGCTGTGAGCTAAATCAACCTTTCCTCCCTTCACTTTAAGTGTTGCATATTTGTCCTAGCAACAAGAGAAGATTAACTAAGACACCCACCATCAGTTAAGGGACCTCTTGTTTTTCCTATGAAATAAGTGAAACAACTGTATCTACATGTTTGCAAAAATGACCACACTAAAATCGAACATAGGCAAAGCTTACAACCTACCATACCCTGAGAAGGCCAAGTTTTTGAGTGACATATATTTACTCTCTATTAGGCTAAGTTCTTGAGGATTCAGAAGCACTACCACTATGACATAAACATATTTTTCAAATAATTATTTTTGTGGCTGAAATTTTTGAGAAATGTAAAATTGCAAACCATTTTTGTAAATATTTTACTTTTTAAGTCAGTAAATGTTGACTAGTTATGCAAGAATTTTAGCTTATAAGAAAAATGACTTAGGTGAATGGCACAGAAAGAAAAGTATATTTTTTTCATAAAATGGCATCATACCTCTGTTTCCTGCCTAAGATTCCTTTTTCTTAGTATTTATTGCTTTATCCTTATGGTGAGTATTCATGCTTAGAGATCATTTAAGTCAGAGTGGTTCTGAAAAAGAAAATATTAGTCAATTGCACATAGCACTAAACAGAATTAAATTGCACCTTCTGAGGTGATTTGGTGATAGATGAACTCTCTAAATTTCTTAGAATCCGAAGTTCTTTTGGCACTGTGGTGGCATCTTTTCTGTAATGCTATATAATTTTCCATGGGATAGTTTAACTCTCTGATAAGATAAGATAATGAACTCATAATTCTGTCATAGAAATAAAACGCTTTCCCAATGATGAGAAATCAGATATCCAATTTGTGATGAGACTCTGGTCAGAGGAGCAGCTGAATTTGAGTAGGACAAGGAAGGGACCTTGCAGACAAAGGTTCCAAGGCTCCTATGCAAGAATCCCTGCCTGAAGTTCACAGCAGAATCTGCAGCACAAGAGTCAGCAGAATTCAAGCCAGTTCTCAGAGGTGCTTGCCTTTTTTTACTGTGTCCTCAGTGCCACCAGTAAGATTGCTTATGTTGACACATTCCACAGAACAAACCACACCATTCTGGCCCTGTGCCATGACAAATCTCCTACACAGTATATTGCAAATTCTCTGCTTTCATACCTTTGTTCTCATTTCCCTGACTTACCAATAGGTAACCACAGAGATCACCACTCACTGCTGCTTTCCTGAGAATTTGGAGTCAGCTCATCTGGGTCCTTGCAGCTGCTACACTAAGTCTGTTTTTTGAGCAATCTTTTGTGTCTTTACACAGCCATGGCTGCACACCCAGACCCCAACTCATTTCAGGACAATTGCTGTGCAAGGCACGGAGAAGACTCCTAACAGCTTTCAACTAACACTTACCCAACTAGTTAGGATAACCTGCTACTTTCTGTGATAGTGTTCATTTTATTCACAGGAAATTGCATGCTCAGTAAATCTTGAGAATTTTCTATTGATAATTCCTAAGGAAAACCAATCATGATAGTTCTTAAAATAAGATAGTGATAAATTTTACTTAATCTGAGGGAGAAGAGTTTCTTCTATGAATATAGTATTTTGATTGCCTGTATTTATAAGTTCACTAATACATGAGCATTATAACATGTGGAAGATCAAAGGTGAAAATAACACAAATTCATAAAAAATTGTTTCCTATTTTACTTATTCATATGTATTTTATTTCAATTGATAAATAAGATTATGTCTTATACTATGTGTAGATTATAGATAGGTTTAGCCAAGCTAATTAAGACATCCATAAACTCACCAACTTATCATTTTATAAGTATGAGGAATCTATTTTAGAAATTTTTACATCTATATTTTAGCTCTTCTGCTGGTTGCTCTCACTGTCTTTTGTCCCCACAAACTGATGCCTCTATGCCTTGTTCCACCCTGCACTGGAGCCAGACAATTATGAAATGAAACCTCTACAAATTGAGCTAATAAAACTTTCCCCAAATGCTGGGCTTACATGGGGTGCACCACGATTCCAGACCGAAAGTTGTTTAGGTGGATTGAGGTCTTGAATCTTTTGATCAACATCTTTCTTCTGCCCATTTCTCCCAGCCTTCCTCCCCAGCCTCTTCACACATCATTCGTAAGAGGGCAATTAACTTTTTGATGCTGACTCCTGTTTTCACCATCTGATTCTTCTGTATAGGTAGGATTACCTGCCTTTCAGAACTTTAATCCTTTAAATTATTCTTCTTAATCACAATCAACATGATCAAATTGTGCTACCCTGCCTTCTTTCGATTTGTACAGATTAACTAGTATCCTAAGTAAAGAGATATGAAAATACTGTACTCCACTTCTATCTCTCTCTATATAAATAAATATTAGCACATTTGGACTATAGCAGCATAAAGGTTTGTTTACTTATCAAATCTTTACTTTTAGTGCCAATTGAAAAACAGTCATCTTTTGCAAAAACAATATTTACTTAAAAAAATCTTTCTCAATAGGATGCATGATATATATCATTTTACCAAGTCTTCTTTCTTTCTTTTTTTTTTTTTTTTTCAAAGAACTTTTTAAAGGTCATCTTAGAAATGAAACAGTAAACAAGGAACAATTTCGGGCTTTCAAAGGCTATTGACATTCATCATATTTTTAATTGATTTGAGATATTACAGGCACTTTTTGTACATGCCTCTTTGGTGAGAAAACATAATGATAAATGTAACAATCTTCTATTGCCTACAAATGAGCTGATCCTAATCATTTTTATTGTCTTTATAATAAATTATAGTGGAGTCCTTTATATGTGTTTGTTTTCTCCAGTATGTCTGATTTTGAAATAATGTATTACATACTTTTCTTAACTCTCTCTATCAGCTATGCCAAGTACACAAAGGTACGGTCAGTATCAAACCTGCTGTTCTGCTTGCTGTGGATATCTAATGAACACATACTAATTTGTTACATGATCACCTCTAAAACACCATGTATTAAATTGAGTCAAACAGCTAATTAATTCCTAACATGAGGACTGTGCTTTTAAATATCTAGGCCACACCAAGCCCTCTGGAGTCTTATTAAAATATTGAATCAGATTCATTAGGGATGGGATGTTGCTGGGATTGTGTTTGTCTATACAGCTTCGTACATATGTTGGTGCAGTTAGTCCAGAAATCACACACCTGACAGCAAGGTGTTAGAGTTTGTAATGTGAAGTTTTCTCTAAGTAGAAAACATTTTAATTCAGAAAAGTTTAAGTTCACAAGAAAATTTTTGAGGAGTTACATTGTTGACATTTTAAAGAATGAGTTATCTCTATTTTAAAATTTCTTGTATCATTCTTACTATAAGGAAAGCTTACTATTTAGCTATAAAAATAATTTCAAACGTAAAAAAGGAAAGGCATCTGGAAAAATCTGAAATAATAAACTGATCTGTAATTAAGAGAAAACAAGAGAATTTTAAAGTCATAAATATTTTCATACCCATTTTCTGTCATTGAAAATTATCTGGACAACTTCAGTATATTTGTTCATAATAAAGTACTTATTTAGCTGGGAAGATATCTCTGTGGACTAAGCATGTGCTTTGGAAAGTTCAGGGACTGTGGTTTGATCCCTGGTCCTGTATGCTGAGTGGACCCTGCCCCTGGGGCACACTGAGCAGACAAAGTATTTTGGGCATGGTGGCACGATCCCATAATCCTAGCGCTGGGGAGGCTGAAAACAGGAGGATCACTATGAGTCTGAGCTTAGTAGTGAGACCCTGTACCAAATACATAAATGAAAATAAATAAATAAGTAAAACATTATTTAACTTGATCAAGAAGCAGGATTTAAACTGAGCATTTTCCACCTCAGTTTTGTATAACATCCTCTCAATAAGATAAATGATTCACATCCAGTGATTCATAACCATGAAGTTGAATCAGGACTGTTTAATATAAATATAAAACTGGTACACAGGAAATGTCATTCAATCATGACTCAAACTCTTCCAACAGTGTAAACAGAAAGAAACTATTTTAAATTCCTTTATGTAAACTCTTTCAGGCTTAGCAGGGAACATGGGAAATGATCATGAAACATAAAGTGCATCGGAACAGCGCTCGAGGAGTGTATTGATTGAGAAGAGCTGAACTTTAATGGACAGGTCTGGAAACGGGGAAGGAACAAGTGAGAAAGAAAATTATTTCCCTGCATGACACAGAACAGCAGCCATCAATACTGTAACTGGCATAAGGAAAGACATGCTCCGTATGCCAAATGTGTATTTACCAGGATGAAGATAACAATGTCCGTTAGTCTTGAGTCAGACTAACAGCTATATTAATAAATAACTTGGCTAAATATGCCTTGAAGGATTTTGCTTCTTCTTCACAGACAACCTTTTAGAAATTATTACAAAAAATTTTAAAAAGAGAAAAATAACCTTTGTACTATTTGTATCTACTATTCAAGTCCTCCATCCACTTGGAGAAAATGAACCAAAAATGGGCTTACGTGTGGTGTCAACTTTGCAAATGTTTGTGCTGGTGGGTTTTTCTTCAGATGCCTTCTTGTTTTTCTTTGTCTTTTCTTTTTCTACACCCTTTTCAGGAAAACTTCTACAATAAGAGGTATTCGTCTTGCCGGGCGTGGTGGCGCATGCCTGTAATTCCAGCACTTGGGAGGCTGAGGCAGGAGGATCAGTATGAGTTTGAGACCAGCCTGGGCTACAAAAATGAGCTCAAGGCCAGCCTGAGCTGTCTCAAAAACACACACACACACACAAAAAAAAAAAAAAAAAAAAAAAGGAGGTATTCTTCTTTACCCTGGATTTCCAGAGAATGGTTAGCTCTCATCTACTTATGATAAAACTTTCTCTTGTGGGATAAGTTTTAAAGTATCTTCAGAATAAGTTATTAGTGGAAGTTTAGGTCATTATTTTTCTTACCAACCATAACACTAAGGATAGTTTTGACTAATATTTTTAGTGATTTTTAAAAATAAATATTATCCAATTATATTAGATGGGGACCAAGACAGAACTGGCCATCAGAAAAAGCCAGTGTTGTTTTTCTAATGGTTTGATCCTGTAAAACAGAAGGATCTTTCTGATGCTATGTACAGCACTTTGATTGCAAAGAACTAAGCATTCTTTCTTAGTTAGAAAAGAAGTAAGCTTAAGGCCTGGACAGACAGTTCAGTAGATTAAGCAGCCTGCTTAGGCAGACTCGGAGTCCAGAGGTTCAATCCCCACCACTTTCAGTGCTGGTTCTGCCCCTGGGGCCCCTGAGATGGTGATTGAGACTAGGCATGGTGGCACAAGCTTGTAATCCCAGCACTTCAGAGGCTGAAAACAGGAGGATCACTTTGAGTCTGATATGTGTAGTGAGACCCTGTACTAAATACAAAAAGAAAGAAAGAAGAAAGCTTAAAGAAATCCAAATCTTAAACCAACTTCATATAGTTGTGATGATTGAGTGATTTCATAAGCTAGAATCACAATATTAACTTTTTAATATCACATAATTTATAGGTATTAATATTTTGAATATTCCCTGCAACTTACTTTTCTTGTATAGTATGCTTTTAGGTTTTGCAAGCTATTGGCTCAAAAATGTATTTCGTAATATAGTTACATTTTCTACAACAGGTTTTAAGGATAATGAAAAACAATTAATAGTTTTTGGAATACAAATTGTAAGGGCTGATGAGATAGCTCAACAGACTGAATACTTGCTTAGGTAAGCACAGGGGCCAGGGTTCAATCCCTGACACTGCATGCCATGCCGGTCCCAACCCTTGGCACACTGAGCCAGCAATGGAGTCTGAGAATGGTGATGCACGCCTGTAATCCCAACACTAAGGTGACTGAAAACAGGAGGATAACTACAAGTCTGAGCTGTGCAGTGAGACCCTGCACACACACACACACAGAGACACACACACACACGGACACACACACACACACACACACACAGAGTACAAATTACAATGAAGGCATCACACAAAGTGTTTGGAGGTCATAAGGACTATATGGTCTTCATGGTCAAACCATACATGGTTTAATTACTTAAATTTATGCTATATATACATGCAACTAAAGAATATATATTGTATGAAATACACATATACACATTGTAAACATCACAAATGTGCTTAAATAACATCATACAATAAATATAGACAACAGATAATAGGTGAACAAATAGATATATGGTAGACAGATAAGTAGATACATACATACATACCTAGATATCAGGAATAGAATATAGATTATGTAGTAAGAAGCAATGAATTTTTTTCTTTTTTTTTTTTTGGTAGGACCAGGGTTTGAACTCACAACCTTGCACTTGCCAGGAAGGCACTTGTGGCACGGAGCTATCTCCCCAGTCCCGTGGAAGCAATGAATTTTGAAAAATTATTTAAGACTTTATTTTGTAGAGAGGGCATTTAAGATGAATTTGAAAACATTTTTTCCAGTGTAGAGAATATTATGAATAAGGAATCAAAGTAAGAATTGTGCAAGGACACTTGTACAACAGTTTACTTGATGCAACATGAGTTGAATTCATGGAAATGAGAGAAGAGATGTGACATTCTGGATTTAAAGTCAAATTATAAAGAATCATCAAAACCACCAAAAGTTAAAAATCTTTTGTATCCTGATATGTTTAGGAAGACTATAATGTGATTACATCTCTTTCTCTGTTTCTAAGACAGGTTCTACAGGGTTTAAAGGGTCTCATTATGTAGATCAGACTTGTAGTGATCTTTTCAGTCTCCTAAGCGCTGGGATTACAGGTGTGTGCCACCACACCTAGTCTCAACTGCTGTCTCAGCATGCCCTGCAGGCGGGGGCCATATAGCCTGCTGGGGATCAAACCCTGACCTCTGTGCTCTGCCTAAGCAGATGCTTACATTTTTAATAAGAACACTTGCAGAAATGTTAAAAATACATTTGCGTAAAGAGATACTGGAATCACAGACTACACTTTATTTGTACAGTTCATTAAGCTCTAATAATAAAAAGATGCTCAAATCAATATGATCTACATTTATTTAGTTTTTTTATATACAAAAAAGTAAAATAACAAGTTACCTACACTTTTGTTATTTATTATTGATACTATATTTAATAAGCTACAATTTTACATAGAGAATAATATACATATATATGTATTAGAATGATTCAATAAAATCAACATAGCCATCACAGTGGTCAACAATACTTCTTATGATGAAACATTTAAAATTTGTTCTCTCAGATATCTGAACTATACAGTACATTACTATTGGCTATATTCAGCCTTATGTGCAATAGATACCAAGATTTATATTTCCTCTTGGATATTTGGTACTTTTAGATCAACAGTTCCCTACTCTCTTCTTTCTCACTCATTGGCAAAGGAATCAAAGTCAGTATACCAAGGAGATACCTGCATTGTCATCTATGTTAAAGTGATGCTCACAATAGCTAAGATTCAGAGTTAATCTAAGTATCCATTAGTGGATGAATGCTATAAGATGCAGTATATACATGGTGAATAGTATTCTGCCTTAAAATGAAATACATCTTATCCAATCATGTCATTCCATGGATGGACCTTGAAAACATCATGTCAAGGGCAAGACAGGAAAAGAAAAACATCACATGATATCACCTAAAAACAGATCTAAAACAGTTGAACTCATGCAATGCTTATAAACCACCACAGTGGATCCCATTTGCTATTTACTGTAGTTTAAAATGACACTGGTAAACATTATTTCATTAATGAAAAAACCGAGGCTCAGACTAGATTCTTAGGGTCTTAATGAAAATAGTAAATATTGTAAATTTTCTCATCTTGAGTTCTGAAACAAATAAAAGGTAGAAACTATATTCAAACACATACTGTTTGATACAATACAATTTGTGTCCTTTTCTCTGCATGACTTACATCACAATAAAATGTACCAAATAAAACAAGGAAAGAAAGGTGTAGCACAAGAAGTAAAAGTAGTAACAGGAGAGAAAATCTGAAGAAAGGGAGAGACCATAAAAGGAATGATTACTTTAATAAAAAGTACACACATCACACACACACACACACACACACACACACATACACACACCTGAATTTATGTCTCATAGGAACTAATACTGGCTCAAATCACAAAGCATGGCAGAAGGAAAATGACAGTAGTTTGGATGACATTAGATTTGTAAAAAGAAAAGTTTAGAATTTCATTATAGCCCTAATTATATTTTCAAAGGCACAGTAAAATTAAAATAAAAAATTCATTGTGCTTTCACCTTGAATCATGAAGTATGTTGTCCTTAATGGATTAGATTATAGTAAGTTGATCTTCATTTTTAAGATATTAGTTAATAGAGTATCTGCTTTCCAGATTTAGTTATATAGTGTTGAAATTCAAAAATGCATTCCTCTAGATTAGCTCTCAAGTTGACAAAAATTTAGTATGAATTGGAGAACTTGATTAATTGGAAAACAAAGCAATAGTCAACATTTAAGTTGAATTCCTTTGTGATTTCAGTTCAATTCTTTGTCCAGATCTAAGAATTCTGAGAGTGAAAACACTCTATTAGTACTTATTTTAGGGTAATATTCTTAAATTGAGATTATGTGAAACAAAGAGTGACACAAAGTGTCTCATTAATAAACTATGTTACACTGTCTCCTTCAGACTCTCGCAGTCCAGATTTTCAACTTTTGACATCTACTTCACAAGATAGAGGTGAAGAAGCTGGCCTGAGAGCCCAGCAGGCTAAAGCGCCTGCTTAGGCAGAGCACAGCAGCTGAGGTTTGATCCCTGACATGCCCTGCCAGCAATGACTCCCGGCGCTCTGAGGTGGAGACTGAGACTGGGCATGGTGGCACGTGTCTATAATCACAGCACTGGTGAGGCTGAAAACGGGAGAATCATTAAAAGTCTGATCTATGTAGTGATACCCTTAGGCCCTTTAGATCCTGTCCTAAATACAGAAGAAAACAAAATGGAACAAACAAACAAACATAGAGGCAAAATTCACTGCATCAGTCTGTACGAAAGAACCTACAACCTCCAATTATTGAAATAATATTTAACTTCACTATTAAGTGATTTAAAACCTTGGCATTATTACAGTTAATCACAGGTAAAAGAAATATAGGGTCCATTGCTTGCCTAATTGATGTTGGGACCTGTTGAGAAATGTATTAATCAAAACATGTTTCATTACAGAGACAAATGCTCCACAACCCGTGGTTTAGAATTTGACAAATGGCTTCTAAATTCTCTCATGAACTATATAGTAATGTGCTACTCCCAAACACAGGCCTACTCCTCTCTGTTTGCTACAGAAATGTGAACTGATGAGAAATGGATTATTCTTTCTATAGAGAGATAGACACAAAGAGAAAGCAGAGTTGCCTGGGACTGCTTTCAACCAGCTAGTCAGCGATATCATGTCTTCCTAGAAGGCAGTGAGTTTGGAGTGTCCAAGGCAGGGAGATGCTTGGATTATGTTGCTAATGGACAGCAGTCATTTTGGAATTATAAATGAGGGTGATGATTCCTGCCTATGGCTCCAGTTGGCCTAGGATACACGACTCGATCAGTCGAGCAGCCGAGTAAACAAGTGCACAAGGAGCAGATTCACAGGCAGTTTGAACAGAGCCCAGTGGGGCTGGGATACTTAAAGACAGGTTTGTTGTAGGTGCAAACAACTCTGACCCTTACCTATTTAGATTGAAATAATGAAAGAACGAGTATCTTTTATTAAGAAAAGGTTGCGTCTATATGCGTTGCACCTTTATATGAGAAAAACTTGATTGGTAAGACAAGCATACAGAACTTCAATGTTAATCTAGTTGACTGGAAATTCAGAGAATGGATGATAAATGATGAGCAGTCTTCACCAAAAGTTTAATTTGACAGTTCAAAAATAAAATTTTAAATAGAAAACCCAAAATATTGGGTTATCTCCTCAAAACATAATAGTCTAATTTCAATAATTTGAATAGAATAAAAGGTTTATAGCTACAATGTGCATTAAGTTTAGAAAATTCACACAATAGTTTTCAAAACAGTAGTTCTTAACTAACATTTTGAAGTTTCTTGCATGTGAGAAATAAGATAACATATATAAAACATAATGCTATATATATAATATATATATAAAATTATATATATATATATATATATATATATATATATATATATATATATATATATATATATGATGACATGAACAACAGACAAGTGGACCTTGAAGCAATGTGTACGTTAGGACATTTTGCAAATGAATTTTAAAGGCTATTTTTCAGAAAATCAGAGCTAGCACCAAAGTAAGATTCTGGAGTAAGTCCGCCTAGCCCAGCAGTGATGCTGCAACAACTGATCACCTATTTAGTGCACAGTCTCAAAGAAGCTTATTAAAATGCCAAAAACCACGACGCACTAGCTGAAGTATATTTCTTTGACAAATGCTTAAAGCTGTACCGTGAAGCTCATAAGTAAAATAGATTTCAGTTCTCAAATTTGTATTTCAGGGTAATATTTGTCAATGATTTAGTTTCCTCCTAAGGGCCCTTCTGTACTGTGATCCTCTCCCTTTCTGCTCTCTTCCTTTTCCTTTGAGCTTCCTCATTGCCTAAGGAACTCCATTCCAGAACTGAGGACCAAACTCTTAACACGTAGGTGTTCCACAGGCTGATGCTCAGTTTTAGTAAATACTATGTTGTAGAAAGGCCTCACACATCCGATCATGTGTTTACCTGAAAAACGGGAAGCTTGTCTAATTTATTTTATGCTCCATTGCCAAATTCAGTCATGGTATGTGGAACAGATATATCTCTGTCAAAATTGACAGCATCATGAATTTATCTTGCATGACCTGTTAGGTTAGGATTTATATATTAGTTAAATTAAGTTCACAGAATTTTCACATTTAAATCATTTTTCTTACCTCAGACATCTAGAACTTTGATTTTTAAGTTTCTTTCATATCTAACAATTTAATATTAGCATAATGGTGTTTCCACACTTACACATAGTTGCAAAAGTAACTCAAAGAGTTCTTGTAACTGTCATTGGGTTCATAGTGCATAATTCTAGTGCAGCGTCATTACTACAGACCTCTGCTTATTCAACTCACAATTTTACCCAAATTTCATTAGTTTTACATGCACTCTTCTGCACATGCATCTAGTTGCACAATTTTACCAAATGTTGATTTATGCAATCTCTACCAAAATTAGGGCAAAGAACAGTTCTATCATGAAGCAATACGCCCAGTTGCCCATTGGAAACCACACTTCCCCACCCCTAGCTCCACTAAGTACTAAGCAGACCGTTGTTCATGTCTATACATTTTTATTTCAAAGATACTATAAGATCAGAGAGGGGCTGGGGAGATAGCTCCATGGCACAAGTGCCTGCCTGGCAGGTGCAAGGTCATGAGTTTGAACCCCAGTCCCACAAAAGAAAAAAAAAAAAAAAAAGATCAGAGAGTATGTAAACTTTTGGAGTTTGCTTTCATAACTAAACATAATTCCTTGGATATTCTTTCAATCCATTCTATCAAAATTGTATTATCATTTTATCTTTGAATAATAACATACGTTGCAAATGTGCCACAATTTATTTCACATTGCATCCACTGAAAGATATTAAAATGTGTAAGCGCTGGAGTGATAGCTCAGTGGCATAAGCCCCTGCCTGGATATTATGATGGGTGTTAGTCATGGTTCTTCAGAGAGATGGAACCAATGTTATGAATGAGGGAGAGAGGTGAGGATAGGCAGGGGTGGGCGAAGCAGAGAGGGAGAGGGAGAGTTAGAGATAGAAACAGAAAGACAGAGAACAGCAGACAGGAAGAATGAGAGTATTTGTTGTGCAGCAGAAGTTAGCTCACAGAATATTGGAAGTTAAGATGTCCACAATATGCCATCTACTAGCCAGATTATGTGAAAATCCAATGTTGTAAATCAGAGTTTCAAGGCCTAAGATACAGGGAGTTTATATAACACGAGTCTTCCAGTTTGAGTCCAAACACCTAGAAACCAGGGATGCTAGAGTGCTAGTGTGAATTTAGAGGCCTAAGATCCAATAAACAGGTGGCCTAGAGTCTGGCGACAGGAAAAGAGGGAAGTCTCAGGTCAGGATGAAATATAATTCATTCTTTCCTTGTCTTTTTCTTCTAGTAATGTCCTTGATGGAATGGAAGACACCTACACTGGTGTGGACAAACCTAAATCATAATCTTATTTAGTACCAACCACCCATAGAGGATATCAGTCTTACGTATAGCAACATGGCACACAGATGAAAATAAAATGAGGAGAAAAAAACTCTGCAGTTGAGACTCTGGGATGACCCAGTGTTCTCATTGGATAAAAAGACCACAAGTATGAGAGTTCACAGCTTGTATTGGCATTAATTAGAGAGGTGGGTGGGGTTGTGGCAGAGTGCTAGGGAGGAGAAACTTCATAGGCATTGGCTTCAAGGAGAAACAGAACACTCGGGCACCATGCACAGAGACCTCCAATTAGCTCTGCAATGGATAGCTTGATACATGCCAGGCTGCCACCTGACAGCCAGGGAGGTAAAATTCTTTCCAAGTCTCATGGTCTCAGCTGAGATGCTATCTCATGTCTTAGTCCTAGAATGTCACAGGGTTTTGATGGAGCCTCTAGTCCAGTCATCAGCGGAGGGGACAATTCTCACTCCTGGGCTGCCATAAGAAACTTTTGGTATCTTGGCCAGATTCCATCTCACTTAAAGAAGCATGTGCATCTATATAGTGAGACTGGCATATCTCACTGAATAGTGTTGACATATACATGAGGAAAAGATGAATAAAAAGGGGCTTCATTTTGTAGGGGCACATAGCTTGGTGGCCTCCCACATTTGGAAACAGACTCATATACACACCTGGAGACAATGTTCTAATGAGGTTATGTTTACACATAAAATTAACCACCATAGCCGGGCGTGGTGGCTCACGCCTGTAATCCCAGCACTCGGGAGGCTGAGGCAGGAGGATCGGTGCAAGTTCGAGACCAGCCCGGGCTACAAAAGTGAGCTCAAGGCCAGCCTCAACTGCATAGCGAGACCCTGTCTCAAAAAGACAAAAAAAAAAAAAAAAAAAAAAAATTAACCACCAGAAGATTTGAGTATTACTAATAAAACAACTGCAAGCATTCAGGCATGCTTGGTATGGATGGATGTTTTTATTTTTTAGAGAGAAATTTCCAACACTATAATTTCTGTGTTATGTGATAATTATGTAACTAGCATTAGACTATTTGGTTTTGATTCAGAAATAGTATTTAGCTATTCAAGGTTTACAGGAAAATACTTCTGAAGTATGCTAAAGAAAAATGTATTTTGATGCTTTTGAAACAATAAGGAAGACTTCATTCAAGATTACTGTGATGAGGCCAGTGAAATAGCTCAGGGGATTAAGCTCTTGCTTAGGCAAGCACACAGGGACCTGGGTTCGATCCTTGGTACCGCATGCTGCACTGGTCCTGCTCTCGGGCATGCTTAGCCAGTGACCGAGCACCAGTGTGGTGATGCACACCTGTAATCCCAGTACTGGGAAGGCTGAAAACAGAAGGATCATTATGAGTCTGAGATGGATAGTGAGATCCTGTACCAAGTACATTTAAAAAAAAAAAAGATTTTTGTGATGGGATCTTGCAGGAGAGGAGAAAAGTAGGGGCTAAATATCACATATACAAGACATAGCTAAAGATTTATAGCCAGAGAATAGGGTAAGTAGAAGGAAATTTCAAAGAAACAAAAGAATAAAGGGATTCTTCCTACACTAGCTGCTATGGCTTTGTTTACATGTCCACTCCCAAGTCTCGTGCCATCATAGTAGGGCTTTTTCAGGGGTGGCTGGATCTACAGTGTGAGATCCTAGAGCTTATTCATGGTGCAATGGTAAGCTCAAGGGCCCTAGGATTAAGGGTGTGAGTGCTACCATTGTAAGTAGTCTAAATAAGATAAAAGGGGCAGAAAGATACAGTCAAGATCTCTTTCTTGCTTGCTTTTCCTGTCTTCTCCCTGTCATGGCCTATTCTCCTCTGTGATGTCCCTCTGCGAAGCCACCTTGACTTGAAGCCAGTGGATTTCAGACTGCAACCTCTACGCACTGAGCTAAGTAAACCTGCCCCCTTTAACTTTGGATGTCAGGTATTTTGTCCCAGAAATGAGAAAAGTAACTAAGACACTAAATGAGCAGGATGCTTTTGAAAGGTGGGCAATCATATTGAGATACCTACGCAGTGCTTTAATTGCCATTTTTGCCAAAATTGGACTGTGCAAGCACAGGCACAGAAGCCCAAGTTCAAGGCTTAGAAGAAGTCCCATGGGATCCCAATATTTGGTTAAGGGAAGAGCCTTTCTCAAGCTTCCCTCATTGTCCTTTCACTCTTTTTCCAAATCTGAGACTCCAAAAGATAAGTAACTATTTTTATTCTACTGTGTGGGTAAGACTTCTAAGTTTTCGGGTCACTGTCTGTAGCTTTCCACGATTCTACTTCTCTCCTTGCAGTCACATTTCTAGAAAATGTCAGGGCAGCAGTTAGTGCATATTTGACTTCTGTAGTTAATAAGTAGGGAGTAGAGTTTGATCAATATTGACGGGTACTTATAAGGACCAGAATTTTTCTGTACTTCATGCACTTTAGGAAATGGAACCAATTATAATGAGAATGGATATCTGAAGCCCTCCAATAGAGAAGAGCCATACTAGGAATAAACAGGCTTCATGTGACAGATTAGACTTATAACTCATGTGAGTAAGAAATTGAAAAAGACACTGTGATTTGGATCCAAAAGCATGCCAGATTCCTCTCAGCTGGCCAACAGACATCTTACTCTTAACTCAGAAATGAGTCCAGATAGCACAATTTGACTAAATCTGATGAACCTGAGACTTCGCTGGGGAAAAGGGTAAGCGGTAACAAGAGAAAAAGCAATGTTCACTTAACAACAGGAAAAATACACCTCAAAATGTTTATTAAACAAGTGTGGGAAAACAAAGTAATTTGGCTTTTTCAAGAAGACATAATAAATTGTGTTCCAAAGAAATGCACTCAAAGCTATAACTCATCAAGTAGATGAGAAGATAGGATAAAATGTGATGATAACAGTGAGCTGAGAGCCAAAGACACAAGAAGGAAGAAATTCAGTATCAAAATTACTAAAAAGGGAAATGAAAACAATAGACAGGTCAGGAACAAAGGGGAAACAAGAGGCAGCACCCTGTGTGCCTTTTTCGTTCATTACGGTGGCTGCCCTTTCTTCCAGTCTCCCCGCTGCCATATTTCAAACACATTAGCTTGATCCCCTCCTTGACTTTGCAGCCTTTCATTCCACAGTACAAGGTACATAATAATGCTCGTTTTGTTTGTAGGGATCCGTTGGTCTCCCGGTGTGATCCATTGTACCCAGGGAGAAATGATGGCGGAAATGAGAAAAAGACAGATAAAAAAACAAGAGCTGCCTGCCTGGTGGATTGACTCCCTGAACACTAGTAAGGGCTTTCATACTTTCCCAAAGCAGTAGGACATAAGGTTGCCCAGCGGCTGCTAGCCCACAAAGACCAGGCAGGATGTTTTTCTTAAGACTGAGATAGTTTGACTGCCTTAGGCAACAGAAGCTTTTTACCCTGCCCTGCCACATAGGGTCAATTTGGCTCCCAACATTGTTCAAGAAAATATTTCTCATAGATTAATGCATATTATTCTACTTTCTACCTAAGAGATATTGGGAACATTTATTTAACTGAGAAAAGTAGTGCTGATTTTAGCTGGCAAAATGATCAATTTCTGAAATGATTATCAACATTTTTGTAACAGTTTTGAAATTGGTTGGCTGAAAATCTAATAAAAATAACTGGATATAAACACATTTATAAATATATTTTAGATATCATATAATAATATAAAGTGTAAAAATATAAATGGATGAGACAGTTCTAATTACTTATAATATATCAGTTTGGTAATATATGATAAAATTTATTGAAAATTTTGTGTTCAAAGGCATAGCAGTGGTTGCCGGGCGTGGTGGCGCACGCCTGTAATCCCAGCACTCGGGAGGCTGAGCCAGGAGGATCGGTGCGAGTTCGAGACCAGCCTGGGCTACAAAAGTGAGCTCAAGGCCAGCCTGAACTGCATAATGAGACCCTGTCTCAAAAAGACAAAAAAAAAAAAAAAGGCATAGCAGTGGTAAATGAAAATTGTATGTGAAAAAGATAAGGAAAACAGACCATATATTTTAAAACTGTACAGAAATAAGGCAGAGAACATGTTTAAGCATAATTGTAATTTACCTGGGTAATTGGATGTCTAAAATATCATACTTAATATTGCATATTTCATATACTAACTCTGAAAAAATGAAAGCTGTGCAACATTGTTGTAAGCAAGAGCTTGGAATTTGCATGAGTTACCCTTCAGTTTTCTGAATTTAATATGCTGCTTAACTTCACTAAATATGAACTAGTCTTGTTTTAAAAATCAGACCAGTTTTAGGTACATAACTCAGTGGCACAGTATGTGCTTCACTTGTGCAAACCCATGGCCTGAATCTCCACCAACAGAATTTAAAAAATAAAACCATGTATGTTCTCAGTGAAATGTTCTCAGCTGAATTCCTGGCATGTTATGGTTAATCAATAACTAGTAGCATGTGGGGGGTATGGAGAGAAGTGTATCTGTATGCTGTCATGTAAGGTGTTTTATTAAAATGTTTTTAAAAATCTCATAAATTTACATTGTATATGTGAAGAATCATTAAAATGTTCCACTATTTGAAATGTTAATCATTATTTCTACTTATGTCCTTTAAAAATTTTTAGTATATAATTTTTGAATTCACAGATAAAACAACATGTAGTTACATATTCTCTGCCTTTTAATATCTGGGTGGTGAATTACGATTTGATTTTTAATTTTTTTATTTTAGGGAAGGGTCTTACAGGATATTTAGTAAACCACTACTAGATTGGACTCAGTGATCCGCCTGTTCACAGCCTCCCACGAGCTGGGATTACAGGTGCACACCACCAGTCTCACCATTGTCATTCTTTTTTTTTTTTTTTTTTTTAAGCTGAAAATGTTTTTCATTAAATAAGAAATAACAATGCGCCATTTTCAAAGCATGTTAGTAGTACATTCCCAATAATTGTTACAATGAATATTGTTGTCCTCATAGTAGATAGTAGTTATTCAGAGTACAGGATGTAGACATAGTATTTCTTCTAATTATTATTGGTACAAAATTTCTTCTCCTTGAAATAAGAAAAATTAGTTGTATTCATAGTCCAATATTCCATAATCACAGTGGGTTTTTGGCAAAACTGGCAACGTCAGAAGCTGTTGATTTAACCCTTTTAGAGCTCAGCATACTAATCTTGCTTTATGTTTTATACCTTGCGGTTAAACTTTTCTGCTGAGGTGATTAAGAGTAAGTTAAAACAAGACCTATATAACAAAACATGGAACTTTTGTATCTCCCAAGGTCAGTCAAAACCCCTCAGGATTTACCTTGAAACCATATACAGTGCTTTGCAGAACTATTGTCAGTGTCAGCCATCTGGATGAGTCACAGTCATTGCTTGACCAGTTTGCTCTCTGTGAAAGCCTGAGAGAATGTTTTCTCTCTAGGTGACTCTCCTTACGCAGATTGTACATTGGCAGTCCCTTTCCTCTATGACCCCATAATCTTGAACAGAAAATTTGGGAAACTACTGAGTTATAGGATATTATAGCATAGGTTCTCTTATGCCCTGAATCTTCACTCACCATGGAGAGCTATGGCCAAAATATTGGCTATTCCTGTAACCCTTCTTTTACTAATTTTTGGCCTGTAAGTTTATATTCTTAGCCCTCCAAAAAAGAAGCTTAGTGATACTATTACTCTACAACACAGGCCCTTGAGCTTAACATCACTATCTTTCTGGATATCAAATGTCTTAGACTTAACTTGGAATTGGTATTTTTCATTAATCATTAATACTCTAATGAATCCCTATAGAATGTGATAAAAACCATTACACGTGTTTACACAGAAATTTAGAAATCTAAGCATATACAAAATCATAGCTGGTCAACCCTATGCCATTTTTCCTTATCTTCTACTCTCTTTTAATAGCCTCCTTTGTTTTCTTGTAAACCAACTATTTGCTTGAGACAGATTACTGCAAGAACAGAAATTACATTAGAAGTTGCACACATCTAAAAGACCAGAATGACAGGCATTCCAAGCATAGTTTTAATGTTACATATTGCTGTCCTCCATGTCAAAAACCTTTTGGAGGTTCTTAGGACCATTGTCTCATTCATCCTGTGTATATAAGTGCACAGTTTTGCTTTTTCCAGGGTTTCTATTTTTTCTGCTTATATTCTCTTAAATGTTCAACTCTTAAGTTTTGATTTCCATTCAGATGTTATGCCGTCCCATTTTTTATTTCTTCTTTTCAGTTCTTACACTAGGGAGACTATACTATATTTACACATGTTGGTCTAGTTTATCACTTATGAGTATATTTCAAGATACATCCGTTTATATATGAAGTCTTCTAGTTTATCATTCTTTATAGCTGAGTAATATTTCATAGTATAAAAATACTACATCTTTTTCAACCATTCTTCAAATGATGGGCATTTCGGCTATTTCCAAGATTTGACTATTCCAAATTGTGCTGCCGTGAACATAGGTGCACAGATATCAGTATAATATGATGTTTTCAGTTCTTCTGGGAAAAGTCCCAGGGAGGAGATAGCTGGATTGAATGGGATTTCCATGTCGAGATTTTTAAGGATTGTGCACACCACTTCCATAATGGTTGCACCACTCTGCATTCCCACCAGCAGTGGAGAAGGGTTCCTTTTTCCCCCACAACCTCTCCAACCTTTGTTGATGCTTGATTTCTTTATGAAAGTCATTCTTTCTGGGGTGAGATGGTATCTAGGTGTTTTTTTTTTTAATTTGCATGTCATGAATGGCTAGCAAAGTGGAGTATTTCTTCATGTATTTGTAGGCTTGTTGAATTTTTTTTTTCTGAGAATTGTGTGTTCATCTCAGATGACCATTTCTGTATTGAGTCTTTGAATTTTGGGACCCTAATGGTTTTTAGTTCTTAATAGATTCTAGATAGAAGACCTTTCTCTGAACACTTATTAGTTAAAATCTTTTCGAAATTTGTAGGTTGTATTTTCACTCTGTTGGTAATTTCTTTTGAGGTGCAAAAAATTCTTAACTGCAGGAGGTTTCAGTGGTTGATTCTTTCAAGCGTTAACCATGCATTTTTATTTTTGTCCATGAACTCTTTGCCTACTCCGATGTCTTCAAGATTTCCTCCCACTTTCTCTTCCAGGAGATTTAGTGCTTCTTTTTTAATATTTAGATCTTTAATCCATTTTGACTTTAGTTTAGTGAATGGTAATAGACCTAGGTCAAGTTTTAGTTTTCTGCATGTGGAGAGACAGGTTGTCCAGCACCATTTGTTAAAGAGGCTATCTTTCTTCCAGTAAGCATGTTTGGCCCCTTTGTTGAAGATAAGGTGGCTAGGAGTGTTTGTATTTTCTTCTACATCTTCTAGTCTATTCCATTGATCCTCATGTCTATTTTTTTTTCCAATACCATGCTGATGTTATCACTGTAGCTTTGTAGCATAACTTTAGGTCAGGAATTGTAATGCCTCCTGCCTTGTCTTTGTTTTCCATGATTGTCTTTGCAATTCTTGGTCTTTTTTGGTTCCAAATAAATCTTAGGAATGATTTCTCCAGTCTGCGAGGTATGTTTATGGTATTTTGATAGGTATTGCATTAAATCTGCATAACAATTTAGGGAGTATGGCCATCTTCATTATGTTGGTTCTTCCTATTCAGAAGCGTGAATATCTTTCCATTTTCTGAAATTCTCCACAATCTCTTTTTTTAAGAGTACCATAGTTTTCATTGAATAGATCTTTTACTTCTTTAGTTAGGTTAATTCCTAAACATTTCATTTTCTTCAGGGCTATTATCAAAGTTATTATTTCTCTAATTTCTCTCAGTATCTTTGTTATCTGTGTAGAGGAATGCCACTAACTTTTGGGTGTTTACTTTGTGTGCTGCTATGCTACTGAATTTGTGTATTAATTATAGCATTTTTTTGAGTCTTCCAATTAGACTGTCATATTATTTGCAAATAATGATATATTTAGTTCTTCTTTACCTATTCTTCTTCCTTTTATTTCTCTCTCTTGCTTAATGGCTGTAGCTAATGATTCCAGAACTATATTGAATAGGAGTGGTGATAGAGGCCATCCTCGTCTTGTACTAGATCTGAGAGTAAAAGACTTCAGTTTTTCCCCAATATTATGTTAGCTGTTGGATTGTCATATATGGCTTTTATCAAATTAAGGTAGAGGCAATCTTTTGAATTTTCTGTAGGACTTTGTATCAACTGAGATGATCTTGTAGTACTTGGTTTTGGCTCTATAGATATAGTGTATTATGTTTATAGTTTTGCATGTGTTGAACCATCCTTGCATGCCTGGGATGGTGAATAATCTTCTTAATGATTTGTTATATTCTATTTGCTAGGGTTTTATTGAGGTTTTTTGCACATATTCATGAGAGAGATTGGCCTGTAGTTCTCTTTTTTTAGTTGCATGTTTCTCTGGTTTTGATATCAGCATAATACTTGCCTCCAGGAAAGTTTTTGGGAGGATTGTTTCCTTTTCAATTTCACTGAAGAATTTGAGGAATATTGGAATTGTACTTTCTACAAATTTTTATAGATTTCAGTTGTGAATCCATCAGGACATGGAATTTTCTTCGTCATTCCTTTTTTTTTTTAAATTACATTTTGTATTTCATTGGTTTTTATTGAATTATTGAGAGTTCTTATATCTTCTTGATTCAGCTTTTGAAAAGTGTACCTTTCTAGGAATCTGTACATTTGATGTATGCCTTCAATTTTGTGTGAGTGAAGATTCTCAAAGTAGCTATGAATGACCTTCTGCATCTCCACTGGGTCTGTGGTAATGTCACCCTTTTCAGTACTTACTGCTTGAATTTGAGTGTTTTCTTTTCTCTTTTTGATGAGGTTAGCTAGGGGCTTACCAATGTTGTTTAATGTTTCAAACAACCAGCTTTTTGATTCATTGATTCTTAGCATAGCTTTCGTTGTCTCAACTTAATTAATTTCTGCTCTAATCTTTATAATTTCATCCCATCTTCAGACTTTGGAGTTGGTTTGCTCATTCTTTTCTAGATGATCTAGATGCTGCATCAGGATATTTATTTATTCCTGTTCTGTTTTCCTAATGTGTGAGTTCAGTGCTATAAAATTCCCTCTGTGAACTGCTTTCATTGCATCCTATAAATTCCGATATCTTGTGTTTGAATTTTCATTCAATTGTAGATATTGTTTAATTTCTTGTTTAATTTCCTCTGTACCCCATTGGCTGTTAAGGGTGCTATATAATTTCCATGTATTTCTGTTTTTTTTGTGTGTGGTTTCTTTTGTCATTTATTTCCAGTTTCATTGCACTGTGGTCAGATAATATGCATGGGATAAATTCTGTTTTCTTGCATATACTTAAGAATGATCTATGGACTAGTACATGATCTATTTTAGAAAATGTCCCATGTGCATCTGAAAAAAATGTGTATTCAGAAGTGGTTTCTGGAACACCCTGTCTATGTCCACTAAATCCAGTTGTTTCAATTTCTGCTTCAGTTCTGCTAGTTTTTTTTTTGCTAAGTTTTTATCTGTTTGAACTATCTGTTTAGGATAAAGGGGTATTAAGGTCTCCTGTTAAGATTGTGGTAGTGGATATTAGATTTTTCATGTCCATTAAGATTTGTCTTATATAGCTTGGTGCTCCCATGTTGGGTGCATATTTACTTATGAGTGTTACCACTTTTTCTTGAATATTTCTCCTGAACAGTATGTAATTATCATCTTTATTTTGTTTGATTAATCTTGGTTTGAAGTTCAGACTATCTGCAAACAGGATTGTTACATCTACTTTTTTTGGAGATATTGGGGCATGTAGTATTGTTTTCCATCCCTTGACTTTCAGCCTATGAATTTCTTTATGAGTTACATGTGTTTCTTGTAATATATATATATTGTAATATATATTATATTATTAATATATTATATTATATTATTAATATATTTTATTATATTATTAATATATTATATTATATTATATATTATATATATATATTTCTTGTAATATATATGTATATATTATCATATTGTTGTATTTTGATTCCTAATTCACTGGTAAGTATATTTCTTTTTATTGGAGAATTAAGTCCATTTACACTGATAGTTATAATTGAAATGTATTGATTTATGTTGGGCATGTTTTTTACCTACTATTGTTTTCCCCCTTTTCTCTTGTATTTAATTGGTTGCCCTATTTGGCAGGTTCTTTCTGTTCTCATTCATGGAGTTTGGGTAATTTTGGCCCCTCCTTAAAATATTTTCTAATAGTCTGTGTGAGTTTGGCTTTGTCATTATGAATTTGTTTAGTTTTTCATTGTCATGGAAGTATTTCACTACTCCATCAAACTTGAAAGTTTTTCAGGGTATGGCAATCTGAGCTGGAATTTGTTTTCGTGGAGGACTTGAAGCTCTCTACTCCATACTCTTCTTGATTTCATGGTTTGTGAAGAGAAGTCAGCCATAATTCTGATGGATTTTCCTTTAAATGTAATCTCTTTCTTTTCTCTAGTAGCTTTTAGTATATTATTCTTTTTCTGGATTTCTGAGATCTTGACTGTTGTATGTCTGCGTTGTTTTTAGTTTAGTTGATGTCATTTATAGCTCTGTATGCCTCAGTTACTGAATGTCAGGGTTTTTTTTTTGTTTTGTTTTGTTTTTTTTCTCATATTTGGGTAGTTTTCTGCTATTCTTTTTGTCCATATTCTTTTTATATCATTTGTATTGACTCCTTTTTTTTCTCATTGATGCCTATTTATCTTATGTTCATTTTTTATTGTCTTGCAGATGTTGAGTTATTTTTCCTGCATCCTTGTTTTTAAGAGATCCTTTCTTACCTTTTCACTAGCTGCAACTGTGTCTTCAAGATCTGAAACTCTATCTTCACTTTCATTCATATGGTGTTGCCAGCTTGTGATTGAGATTTTATTATCCTGTATGTCTCTTTGAAACTGCTTTATGCAATCTATTTCTTTCCTGTATTTCTAATTTAAGTATTCCATCATTTTTCTTTTCTCTAATTTTTTATCAATGCCTTCTTTAGAAGCATTTACTAATTCTTTTATATATTTATCTTTTTTTCTTCAGAAATT
Organism: Myocastor coypus; assembly: GCA_004027025.1. Taxonomy (NCBI): domain Eukaryota; kingdom Metazoa; phylum Chordata; class Mammalia; order Rodentia; family Myocastoridae; genus Myocastor; species Myocastor coypus. The sequence continues at coordinate 55,979 of PVJA010001243.1, read as the reverse complement.
ATTTCTGATCTGATTTTCTCCCTACCTGTCTTCAATTGTTCCTTTAGTTCAGATGCTGTTAATTTAGAGATGCCGTTTTTACTTCAGAGGTTAATTCTGATCTCATTTCCTCTGTACTTTTCTGCAGACACTACTAATTCAGAGATTACTTGTTTTACTTCACCGATTACTTCTGATCTGATTTCCTCTACAGGTGTCTGCATTTTTTTTTACTTCTAATGCTATTAATTCCATTTTTCAGCTATGTAATTCCAGGTTTCTTCTATGTTAGTATCTCCTGCATTTTTTCTGGGTGGGATTGGGGCCTGAGATTGCATCTTGCTCTTTCTCTTTGTCAATTTATACAGCAGTGTCCTTTGCCCACAGTGTAGAGCTCTGGTGTAGTTACTTGGTTAGCACTTACTGAAATTCAGGTCTGGATCCACCTAGTTAGAACTTGTCCAGATGTGCTGGTTGGATCTGGCTGCCCTGCTCCACTTCTTCCTGCTGTTGGTCATGAATGGAACCTGCTGTGCTCCTCTAGCAAGACGTTCAGCTCCTGGATTATCTGGGAGCGTCTGAACCCAGCCTCTCCACAGGGAATTTTGCTGCAGGATTCCACAGGAGATGCTGGGTCTTGGGTCTGCAAAAGTACCTACAAGCGCTTTTCATTGGACTTCTGGGCAGGGAAATATTCAGTGGTTATGGGCAGGTGGAAAGGTCCCTACCTATACTGTGGGGGGGGGGCGTCTACTTTTTATTACTTTTAATAGCATTGAGACAGCTTCAAAATACGTTAGTAGGACAGCCACAATAATTAATACAACGCATATTGCTGTCTTCATAGTAGTTATTCAGAGTGAGGATGCAGACATGATAATTTTTTCTAATCATTATTATTGCAAATATTTCTCTTCATTGAACTAAGAGAAAGTCGTTGCATACAATTCCATAACAGTAGTGAGTTATTGGCAGAATTGACAAGGTTAGAAGCTGTTGATTTAAGCCTTTTACAACTTAGCATACTGATCTGGCTTATTTTTTATGCCTTCTGGTTAAACTTTTCTGCTGAGTGATTAAGGGCAAGTTAAAGCAAGACCTTTATAGCAAAACATGTAATGTTTGTATCTCCCAAGGTCAGTCAAAATCCCCTCAGGATTTACCTTGAATCTATGAAGTGTTTTTATACAGTAGAATACTACTCAGCAATAAAGAATGACAAACTAGAAGACTTCACATGTAAGTGGATGTATCTTGAAGATTTACTCATAAATGAAATAAACCAGACCTACATGTGTAACATCATATAGTCTCCTTAGTGTAAGTATTCAAAAGAAGAAATAAAAATGGAGAGGCACAACACAGCTGAATGAAATGAAGAACTTAAGGGTTAAACAATGAAGAGACAGTAAGCAGAGAAGCTAGGGAACATTGTAGGGGCAAAACCATGCTTATACACCAGATGAATTAGACAATGGTGTTATGATTTTTTTGTTTTGTTTCTTTTGTTTTTTTGCCTATCAAGAGCCAAAGGATTCCCAGCCTTCCATGCCAGCCCTTCCCCACCTTTCCCCCATATGCTGGGTGCAAATTTAGAGTGAGACTGTGTGTGGTGGTGCACAACTGTAATCCCAGCTCTTAGGGAGGCTGAACACAGGCAGATAACTAGGAGTCTGATCTACATAGTGAAAGCCTGTGGACCCTGCACTAGATTTCCAGGCAAGCACTTATACTACTACTGAGCTATCTCCCAATCCTCCTGATACTCTTCTTTGTAACAATAGTTACGTGATGAGAGCCTTATTAGACATCTACGGTTCCAACTATGTATCTGTCACCCTTACAACAGTCCTGCCCTTTTGATGCTGTACCTCCTAGAGCTCTTAAATTGGCCTTGCAAATGTGCCTTCAAATGATTGGCCTCACATTTATTCCCTTTAGAATTTCCTCCTTCCTCCTTTCTCAGGATGAAATTAAGGGAACCCACATTCCTTATTGGATTCCTGGCCTGTCCTTCTCACTCATGGGAGAGAAGGTTCCTACAAGGCTGTTTTACACTTGCTGAGTTGGGCACTGGATTGGGCATGTCTGGAGCCACCCCTGAATGAGTGCTGCTGTCCTCCCTGGCTTAGCTTGTGGGCAGGCATGCTGGGAGTGGTGCTAAGACAGAGTTCCTGGTGTTGTTGAGACTGTGATCACCTACACTTTAAGTAGTGACAACACTAAAAAAGGCATTCATGTTAGCTTCTGATTAACGAGTCATTCAAATTTGTAACATTAATTCAGATAAACCATTTCATACAGAATCTCATTATTCCTTTATTTTCCACTTACCTCCTCTTCACCCCCAACACTTTTCTCTCAGACCACTTCTCTACTGCAGGAGATCGGTCCCAGTGTCCCTTTCTACCCATCCTGTTTCTATCACTTTCTTTGCTTGTACTTTGCCTCTTTCAGATGATACATAATACAAAATTTAACCTTGCAAGCCTAATTTATTTCACTTGACATTATATTTTTCAGGTACATCCATGTTCCTACCAGTGTTTCAATAAGTTATTCTTTATAGCTGAGTAACATTTCCTTGCAAATAGATGCTACATCTTATTTATCCAGTCACCTGTTAATGGGTGTATACACTGCTTCCAGGATTTAGTTATTAAATATGATTTTCATGGACAACATCCACAATCATGTGCCTGGATAGAAAGTATCTTATGCTGTTAAAACCAGTTCATTTAGAATACATAAGCTTTCAAAGTTTGACATAGTGGGCAAAACAGATATTTCTATTTAGACATAAGCTTTGGAAAGAATATGGAGTAATGCAAAGGTTTAGTTAGAACAGTTTAGGATTACAAAGCGAGTATATAGGAACTGGATATGATTTAAAAATAAAAGAAATGAGTGAAATTAATTATAAGAATACCTTTTATTGACTCTAATATATGAAAAGTTTTATGATAAATTACAAATATTTTGCTTTTAAAAGTTCCAAACCACCTTTGTAACTCTGTGTGTATTTTATACTAACAGCATTATCTCAATTCAGAAGTTATATCTACATCAGAAATTCATTTCATTAATTTGAAATTCCCTAACACTTGAGTCAACACCATGCTATTAATATTAAATTTAAAGCAGTATTATGTAAGAATTGAAAAGTACCCTTTACATTTATATGTACCTACAGAAATGTCTTCTCATTTTTCTTGTAGAACTTTGTCTTAGTTACTTTTTTCTTATTGCTGGGACAAATACCTGACATGTAAGCTTAGGAGAGGAAAGGTTTATTTAGCTCACAGTTACTTGAGGTTTCGTAATTTAAAGCAGCCTGAATTACATAGCAAGACCTCAAGACTACACTGCTATGTCCAACATGATTCACTTCATACCTCTGAGAGATCACTGCCTGGGGAGCGGGGATGGGGTGAGGTGGTGGGGAACCTCTGACAGCACGTGTTGTCAGTTTAATGGTTCCCACCTCTCTTGGCCATGTCCCCAAAGCCCTGCTCTAGGCCTTTGGCCCCACCCCTCAAGCTATGCTTTTGACAGCCCCATGATTTACATGACGCTTTGGGAGGACAACTAGATATGAACCACAACATTCTGTACCTGGACCTCCAAAGTCTCATGTACACCCTTTTCTGCAGAAGGCATTTTAGTCCATCTCTAAGAGTTGCCAAAGTCCCAACAGTTTCAGCATTGATGAAAAGTCCAAGTCCCAAGTTTCCTCCAAGATCCAAAGCAAATGCTCAACTGTGAGTCCCTATACAAATGGAAAATTAAGTATATCCAACATTCAAAAGCACAATATAAACATTGCCATTCCAAAAGGTAAACACAGGAGGTCCCTGTGAATGCTTTCCTCCCATTGCCTTTCTAGTGGATGGCAGTAGGCAACCACATTGACTAAATTTCTGATTATGCAAACTAGTGATAGTCCCAAAAGAGGACTTCCTGAACTGCTTCTGCAAGAGGTAACAACAGCGGGACGAGTGTCTTAAGGGACAAGAAACACTTCATGGGGGATTAATGACAACATATCTTTCATTGTACATTAAAAAGTTAACCTTTCACCATATATGTTGATTATACTTTGTACATTGAAAAACTTTACTAATCTAAAACATTCTACATAGTTTCACAAAAGTGGGGGCAACTATTTTGAATGTGAAACATACACACACATAGATATATATGCAAACACATACACACACAATCACAGACGCGCGCTCCCCACACACACTACACACACACAGGAGGCAAAATGTTCACACACCAGACTTACACACGCACCCCGAAGGGGAGCCTGGCTTTGCAGACTTTAGAACTGTAACGCAATCCCGCAAGGCACTGTCCCTCCACACTTCGGAGTCCACGCTCAAGGAGGCAGTTTAATAATATGGCTGGGGAGTAAGTTTCCGAGGCTCTGATTCTTTAGTTTCTGTTATTACATTTTAGTTGCTATTTTGTTCACTAGAAATTAACTCTTAATTTTCAAGATGAAACTTCCAGAGAGACTATGGTTGTAATCTTAAGATATAAGGAAATATCATTAAGGAAGAATAGAGAAGAAAAACATTGTGGTTACTGATCAATCTTTACCCTTTCTTGTGAGCTGTGCCAGCGGAAAATAGTGGGCTTCCCGGCCAACAGCAGTTCAGACAGTGTAGGTGGGGTTATTTCACAGCCGAGTCTCTACAATTGGAAGGTAACATTTTTATCCGCAGATCCGTTGCACCAGGTACAGCCTAAGGTTTGCACGACATTCGGGGGTTAAAGAAAAGGAAGTGTGTGATGAGGGCATTTCAGGCCTTTAACAAAGAAGTGAATTATTGCATTTTAGTTGCTTTTAATTTTATCTTTATGACCATAGAGGGCGCGCTAACACCATCCAAGGGAAATCTTGGCTCACAAGTCAGGGAGTTCTACATTCATGCTCACAGACCTGCAGTGTTTACGAGTTTCAGATGATGAAGTAAAGCTTCAGTTATGCCAACACTATGATTTCTCTTTAAAGCACCCATCAGCCAAATCTCAAAAAAATTATTTGTACTAAGAAAACCAGCTCTATTTTGGCTTTCACCATAGTAATCAAGTTAAAAGAGTGCTTCTAAAGCGAGATCAGTCAACCTGAATGTATCACCCCCTACATAAGGAACCGCACCTCCTAATTAATTGCATCTCATAATTAATCTATCGTGAATTTTGCCACTACGGAACATAAAGCTGCAGAGGAATCTGTCTCTATTAATCAAGAGTCTCGGTCTAGCTCAGTAGTAAGTTCTGGCCTGCCATGCACAGGCGGAAAGGAAAACAAACATAGAAGTTGTATTTAAAAGATACTGGTAAGAAACTTGTGACCCTTATGCCTTTCTTTGTATCAGTGGGGTAGCTGAATGTCTTATGATAAGATGTTGTTTTAAATTATGTTACTTAAACATTGTATAAAATGCTTGTAACATTTTTGGCTTATATATGGTATACATGAACCATGACAATGTACTATCTCAACCAAAAGTCTCCCAAGCTTCTTTCTGTAAGCAAATGGCATGTTAGTACCTAAAGGTATAAATGAAAATTAGTGCAAGACACTATGAACAGTATTTCACATTTAAAATCACAATTTACTCATAGCTTTAAACAGCCGAACTAGAATATGACATAACTATTTTTTAAAAAGAGATTTCAAATTGTTATATGCTTATAAGTGTATCAGTCATATAAAACAATAATTTATGATATGTAATATGTGACCAACTGTTTAGCATTTGATAAGTCTGGGTGCAAATCAAATTGATGTAGCAATACTTTTTATAACATTCATAATGTAGTTTCAAACATTGTAGTTGCACTAATCTTTCTTCAATTTCATGGTCCCTGAGACTGCAATTTCAAGTTGTAGTTATCTCCTGTTCTGAATTTATTTATTTTTTCTTTAGTTTCCTTTGGGACAGGGTCTTGCTATGTATTATGGGCTGGCCTTGAATTTGCAGAGATTGTCCTGCTTCAGCCTCCTGGATGCTGAGATTACGGGTATGACACTCCACTCAAGATTTATTTACTTTGAGGTGATCTACCATTCAGATAGTACAGGGGTATTTCTTTACACTCAAGGTTTAGCTTCTATTTTGATACAAATATAATTCTATTTACAAATAAACTGATTTTATGACAATATGTAACTAGTGCTTTCGATTTAAGTAAGCTTAAAGTTGGTAGAACGCTATTTGAAAATCTTGAAAGGAAGTCATCCATAGGTGTGAATGGGAATAGAGTAAAAATCTGACATGTAATAAATAGTATCTTCACAACAACATGAATTAGGAAACAGGTGAACATGGTGAAGAGAAAGATACTATGTTCAATTTTAGATAAGGTACTGGACCAGATTAGCCGAAGAAGCGCATATGTGTTGGATACACAGTATTACTACAGAATTTCAGCAAGAGAACTGTATTTGAGTTATGGATTTGAAGTTTAGGTTCAATGACAGTAGATGAAGCACATGTGTGCATGAGATGATCAAGAATTTAGGGAGAAAACACTTTACCAAATTATTTCTTTCAGAAAAAAATGCAGAATTATGACCTCTAAGATTAATGTTAGATTTGAAACAACTTTGTGATCTCTCTGGAAATGAAGCAGACTACATTTCGCTATGACAGATGCCCAGTAAATTTTTCAAAGTCTGAACTTCAACTATTCAGGAGATTTATCCCTTTTAATCTTAGTTCAAATGTAGGTCTCTAATAGTTCTCAGTTTGATTTTCATTAGGGAACTGTGTTCCAGGGACAAGTGAGGGCTAAAGCCAAGTGTAGGTAGTGGTCTGCAGTATGAAAATTCACACGCAGCAATAATGGTGTTTTATCTAGTAAATTATCTTTCTAGATCTTAGAATGTCACTTTTGTCTTTTATCATACATACAAAGCAACCTAAATGTTAAATTTAGCAATTGTTCTATTGGTTTGAGGACTCCTACAAGCCGAAATTTTCTAGAAACTCAAAACTTTAGGGAAGAAAAAAAATAAATACAATGGCTCTAATGTTACACAACTGAATTTGAATGTGGCTATGCTACAAACTAGTATTGAATCCCTAAGTTCTTAATACAGCATTAAAGAAAAAAACAACTCAGTTGTGGATCAAGTTTGAACTGTACTGGAATGTGGTGTCTTAGGGAACAGGATGTGCAGAGCGGTTAGCCTAGTGATTTCCTAATGTATACTAATCAAGCGGTCTTCATTAATCACCTTAATGCCATTTCTCTTTTGTATATTAATTGGTTATATTCACAGTATGAAATGTCTCTTTGTTCTTGCATGTATATTAATGTAATATCCAGTATTTGTTTATAAAGAAAAAGCTGAAGATTTCTATTTCATATCTATATATATTTATATATATATATGTATATATTTCTGTATGTTCTTCTCTTTTTGTGCTTTCCTTCCTTCTTTCTTTCCTTCTTTCCTTCCTTCCTTCCTTTTTTCCATCCTTCATCGCATTGGGAGAATTATGGTATGATGCTGATAGAGATTAATTATAACAGGCAGTTTTTGTTCTAACTTGATGGCAAGACTTATAAAGTTATGGCATTAAATGTAGTTTTTATAAGTTTTTGATGGACAAAACATTTCTAAACTTTATTTCTAAATCTAAGAAATTTTGAATGACTATAATAGATATAATTTTGGTTTTAATTTAATACAATTTGATTTAGAATTACAAATTATGTACCACTTATTTTGAACATAAATAGCAAAATAAGTTTTCATTTATGTAAATAAAATATAGTTGAATAGTATACCAAGCTGTTAGGGATTTGGTCTGGGGCTGAAACTTAACTCACTGTGACTAGAATCTCAACAAATATTAGATGACATCTGTGTGAAAATAGTGACCAGGCTGCTTTGTACCTGTCGGAGCAACAGCTATAGTACATTAAACTTGTTAAAAATAGCACAGCCTGGGCGGCTTACACAAAAGAAATTTATTTTCTTACAGTTCTAGATACAGGAAATTGTTAGCAAATTAGTATAAAGTGGATACAAAACATCAATAAAAAGTAAAATACTCAAAAACACACAAGTCAGCATGAATACAAACATACATACATATATACATACATGCATACATACATACAACTTTTAAGTACTTCCTCGCTCAATGTTAGGCTGGCAAGATATGGATAGATTAAAGTATAAAATTCCCCTAAAGATAGCCGATTGCCACTACTTGATATATAGCAAATTATAAAATGATGAGTTTGCATATAAAATTAATTGTCTCTAGGATCGGTGTGAGTTCGAGACCAGCCTGGGCTACAAAAGTGAGCTCAAAGCCAACCTGAACTGCATAGTGAGACCCTGTCTCAAAAAGACAAAAAAAAAAAAAAATTAATTAATTAATTAATTAATTGTCTCTAGTATTCCTTAGCACTGTGTTTGTCACTTTTATTATTAACGTGGCTAGGTTGGCTCCCTTTCTAATAAGGAGTCTTCCATTGTGTTTTATTTACTGTGTTTATGCACTGAGTGGGCAAGAAATAATTCTAAGCTTGGATATTTTTCTGCCTCCACGACAAAAGAATGTGGCTTCTACAGTTTCAGAAGAAAACTCCCACATATGATGAGCTCTAAGATGACTTCTGGTCTCCTCACATATTCTGGCAGCTCATTTCCTGGATGAGTAATATCTGCAAGACCAGAAAACACTGGCAATGGCCTGTGGCCATCGTGTACACAAAGCTTCAGTGCATTTTTTGTTTAATTGACTAACACTGCTTAGAGTTGTTTAAGGGCCTGAAAAGAGAATTGCAGATGAAAGGAAAGTTAACATATTCTCTGGTTCTTTTCCCACAGAATACAAAATGTCTCCCAAGTCGATTCCAAGCTCATTGCATAACACTGTCACTCAACAGTTTGATAACATCAGTATTGACTCTGTTTCTCAGCCTATTGCCTTTCATATCATGCATGGAAGCTGCCTCATAACTACTTGTATTGCAAATGCTTGATGATGTATCTTACCTGATGCATCTTACCTGATGACCGTAACCTTGGTTCTGTTTGTCCACCTTTTGTCATGGTATCTAAAGGGGATGTTTTGTTGTATGTTTGTGAAATGAATGAAGTTAGTAATCCTTGTAGGTGTGTCATTAGTTCTAGAATATAGGTAGCAAAAGTCTTGCACATTTCCCTTACTTTGAATTTTTGTTTTCCTAGGAATTCTCTAGGTCTTCCCTATACTGAAGCATTGATACCTACAGAAGTTTGTTTGTGTTTTTCGTACAGAGTCTACAGAGTCTCACTATGTAGATCAGACTCATAGTGATTCTCCTGTTTTCAGCCACCCAAATGCTGGGATTACAGGCCGTATGCCACCATGTCCAGTTTCAGTCGCAGTCTCAGCACACACTGAGAGCAAGATTGGCATGACCCCAGCTGCGGCACTCTGCCTAGGCAGGTGCCTTAGTCTGCTGAGCTATCTGGCAGGCCCCCTCCAGAAGTACTGAAGCACATGTACTATTCTTGTATTAACTGTGAGTGTCCAATTATTAAGATATGGAATCTACCCCCAAAAGCTTGTTTTCTGGAGAGCACATATGAATTCGTAATAATGCAAATATCTATTCTTTGCTGCCGACCTTGACTTCTATCTAACAAATCTCAATTTGTCTTAGTGTTTATAATTTGGGAATTTCTTCTCATTCCATGGTTGTACAACATGGATTTTGTGCCTGCAAGATGGGCAAGGTCTGCCGGATGCCTTCCAGTATGTCTGTCAGTTCCTACATTTGAAACAGTGTTGCTAAATACTTTAGGAATACCCTCTCTACAAGCTGATTTCTTCCTGAAAATGGAATTGAACTTGATAGCTTGTTTATGTTAGATTGTTTCTCCACCTCTTCTCCCAAGCCTATTGTTCAAAAGGTTGTTCGTAATTACAAATATAAGATTTATGTTCTGCCTTAACTATTGTTCCTGTGCTTTGGGTAAGGCTTCACTATGCAAATGGCAAATAAGAATATGAAAAAATGTTCAACAACATTGGAAATCAGGGTGTAGATTTTTCAAAAGATTAGGATTAGAGATCTAGTTGAATGAAGCTATTTCTCTTCTGGGTATTTTTCCAGAAGAATTGAAAACATCATACCACAGCAATATATTTGCATCCATGTTTATAGCAGCAAAATTTGTCATAGCTAAATCTTGAAACAACTCAAATGCCCATTAACTGAGGAATGGATGTGATATTTTTATATAACAGAGTATTAGTCAGCTATAAAAACAATAAACTTGAGGCTTTTATAAGTAAGTACACGCAACTAGCAACCAACCATACTAATACATGAAATAAATCAGATCCTCATGTGTAAAAACTTAATTGTCTCTCTAATGTAAGAACCTGAAAGAGTAAACAATATCCAATATGGTAGATATTGTGAGAGGGAAAGACACTACTCAAAGGAAAGAAAAAATGGAACGAGGGAAAGGAGAACAGAAAAAAAGAAGGAAGGGTAATATGTACATTGGATAAGTTAATTGTAGTACCAATTCCTATTGATTTATTGAAAGGAACAGTTTATGATTAATTATTTGATCAATCATGCATGCCCATATCTGGTAACCTGAAAAACTACTTGAAGATAACAATATGCAATATAAAAATAACTGTGACCATTGTTAAATTCCTATCATCTTGTGTTGAAGTTACATATCACTTGTAATTTTTTTTAGTTTTTTTTTTAATTTTAATCCTATGACATCTTTAATGGTGAAGCACCAATTCACCTTTGGCACCTTTTGAACTCATAAATATCAATTTTTTATGGCTATAACAACATCTCAGTTAATTTCCTCATGATTAAGACAAAATTCCCAATGCTCACTCACAGTTAAGAAGCTTCTATCCTTGCATGGTCGTCTGAAAGGCAGAATGTCCTGCTTTGGGGAGAGATGCTCACCTTACAGCAGACAGGAAACAGAGCAAAGGGAGGAACCAAGAAGAGAGCTACAGCCTTCTAGGTCATGTCTTGGTGATCCACTTCTTTCAACAAGACCCTGCTACCTAATAACAAGTCAGTTACAATGCCCTCAAAACCCACTCTTCAGAAGCACCATTTCAAAACATGGGGCATCCTCGCACACATCTAGCTATAAACCATAACACACCATATAGTAGGAATTAGGAAAATTAAACTTGTGCACCAAGTTGTACTCCATTGCTCAGTAACTACACCAAGTGTTGAAATCCCAAAACTTCTTAGGAAATGCATTTTGTATCTGGCCTTTAAAACATTTGCATGGTGTTTGTATTGTGAGGAACTGGAGTATAGTGCAAGAAATGATTTTTCTTCATGATGATTTTTGCTTCATTGCTTTTCCTTAAAATAAGCCTTCTCATTGCTGATTGTTATAAATCAAATTTGTCCTTGGATCTGCACTGCTTCTCAGCTGCCCACGCAGGTGCTAAATATCAAAAGAGGGAATCAGCATCTACCTGTGAAGTCCAGGGAAATGAAGGGTGTTGCTAACGGTGACCATGATAGATCCTTTAAGGACTGTGTGTAGCGGGTGGAGCTGGGGGAGGGAGGTGAAGCAGGAGACCAGCCGTTTCTTTGCTAATCTCAAATTCTAAGTGGACATGTTCTCAGATGTATCATTTTCTGGGTTGTCACAACTTTGTGGAAAGTGCACTGATAATGTACCACTTAAATGCTATTCAACGCTATTTAAAAAACAGTGAATACTCACTAAATGAAAATCTAGACACACTAGTTTACAGATAATAATCTTGCTATAATTTTTAAATACTAAGACAGTCATTTGATCTGATCATCTTGTAACATATTTTAAATAATTCATGGTGCATCTATTCAAAGTTCCTAATGATGTGGTTATTGGTTTCATTAGAAAAGTAAAAGTTGCTCAGCACACATTGATTCATTTATTATGTATATGACTCAGTAGTTAGAGAAGAACTTTAAGCTTTTTTCAGCTAGAAGAGTTTCAGAGTTAAATTACTAAATACCACATTTGTTTAAGAAGAAATGTTACCTACTTTGATTTTGCTGAAAATAACCGTGAGATTTGTGGTAAATTATATTTTCACAGAATAAAATGTGTCTCAAATGAGACATTCGCAAAACTAAAGGCAAATACTTTAAGATTTTTATATTTTTAATATAAAACGACATATTCTTTATTCTTATTTTCCCCATACCTGGGTCATTCTTCTTTTTTTCTGCAGAACTGGGGGTTGAACTCAGGCCAGGCAAGCACTTGTTCTACTGAGCTACATCCTTAGCCCTTGGCTTATTATTTTCATAAATAGGTAAATCTGACCATAAGATTCACTTTACCTTTCAAATTCAAAATTTCCTTCCTACAAAAGTTCATGTTTCAACATTTTTACTATTACTGATATTCATAGCTGTCTGAAGTTCTCATTGGTTGAATAGAACGTGGTGTCCACAACATGGGAGTGTTCACCCTGAGAATACCAAGCAGTCTCTTCTTTGTTGTTAAGAAATAAATTAAAATATTTTCACACATATAACTTGCTAAATATTAGTAGGCCCAAGGATCTTAGCTCATTATCTATGGAAAACATTTTTATTTTAATTGAATAAATAATAACTAAGAAAGGAATGTGGTTTCTTTCTTGTGATGTTTTTTACATTGTCCTTTCTTAGGGATGTATCAGCTTAACAATTTTAAAATCCTGTACAGGGGATCTGTCCTTCACACAACTTCCTTTTTTCTTTCTTTTCTTTCTTTCTTTCTTTCCTTCTTTCTTTCTTTCTTTCTTTCTTTCTTTCTTTTTCTTTCTTTCTTTCTTTCTACTAAGGATTAAAGTCAGAAACTTGAGCTCACTAGGAAAGCACTTACAACTACACAACTCTTTTCTTTTTCCTTCATAATTTCTAATAAATATAAAGCACCTCTGTACAGCTAAAATTTCTGTAAGCCTTACTTTGTTGGTGCAGCAAAATATTAAAACTTAAGAAATGCTAAACAAAATAAAGATAGTTGCTAAGTATGACTTAAAAAATGCTGTGATAAGTTCCTCATGGATGCCCTCAATGTGTTTTATTTAACCTCACTGCAGTGAGAAAAACTCAGCCATGATGAATCACAGTGCATTCCAGCAAAAGAGGATCAGAGAGTATTCATGATGTGGAAGATTTTTTCCATGATTTTGGTTAGATGTTGTTGCTATTTTACTCAAGTTATTATAACATAACTATCATTTCAGTGATCAAAATATCTTCATTTGACCAATGAGGATAAGAAAATATAAGTTTACAAACATATCTTAGTCCAAGATGAGAGAATCTGCTAGTTGATTCTAGTATTGAACATTACAAAAACATCATACATTTTAACTGAAGCAAGCAATATTTATTTATCTTATTTAGAAAATATTTTTCTACTTTTATTAGTACATGTTTGCAGTACATAATGTTTACAGCCACTCTAGTTGTTTAGTACACGTATATAAAATCTCTCCATTTCTTTTCTTCCCCTCCCCTTCTCCCTCTTTTTCGTCCAGTATCAGAATCATGTATTTATCTTATGAGACCTTATAAAATTAATTATCATATATACAGATTAAAAACCAGACTAACTGGCCAAAGAAAATATAAATCACACAAGACAATTATTCTATACTTTTAGATACATTGCCTGCACTAGATTATAATACCTTTTCTTTTTGCTTTTTATATATTTGTGTAAGGGGATCCACACAATATTTAAGCTTGTGTGTCTGAGTTACTTCACATAACATTATGGTCTCAGATTGCATCCATTTCCCTATATGTGACTCAAGTCTATTTTTTCTTTTAATGTAGAGGTAGAGGGTCTCACTCCACAGCTCAGACTCCTAATGTTCCTCCTACTTTCAGCCTTCCCAGTGCTGGGATTACAGGCATGCACCACCATGCGAGGTCTCAGTGGTTGGTTCAGCAGGCCTGGGGGCTGGGAAGGGGCATGAGTGGCATGTGGTCCTGGGCTTGCCTAAGCAGGCTCTTAGTTCTCTGAGCTATCTCATCAGACTTTAGTCTACCTTTTTTACGCCACACTCCATTGTGTATAACACACGTTTTCGTTTCCATTTATTCTATCATGTCTTCTTTAGAAACTCGTATTTGGTTAAGATGTTAACTCTAAGTTGTGTATTAATATTACTTTGCATACATATAGAATCAAGAAGCAATGCTTTTTCCTTACTTGTAAGGCAAAGCTGGATGTGAAATAACTGTGATACACATTTTTGTTTCCGTTTATTCTATCATGCCTTCTTTAGAAACTTGTATTTTGTTAAGATGTTAACTCAAAGTTGTGTATTAATATTGCCTTGCATACATAATCAAGAAGCAATGTTTTTTTCTCATTTGTAAGACAAAGTTGGATGTGAAATAACTGTTTGGTGCTTTGAAAGGAAAACTATGACTTTTAAACGCTCTGACATCAAAACATGTTTTAAATCTAATGCTCTAATATACATAATTTTGTTTAACATCAAATATTTATACCAGTAAAATTCTGCATTATGGTATTGATATTTTGTATAAATGTTATCTCTCCTGAATCATTAAGTGGGAAAATAAGCCAGCCTGTCGTTGAAACATGAAGTTTCATCTAAACAGCACCTGCATTTTGATACAAACTCTTTTTGTGCATGAAATACATCATTTAGAAGTATATGGGGCCCGGCAGCATAGCTCAGTGGTCTAAAGCGCCTGCTTGGAAAAGCTTAGGCAGCTGCAGGGACCGCGGTTCGATCCCCGGCACCACATTGCTGCACCAGCCCTGCCCTCAGGGCAGGCTGAGCCCGCCATAAAAATAAATACATAAACAAAAAAATAGAAATATACTATGAAATGTTTCATAGATTTATAATGGTTTGTTTAGATATTTTACATTGATGTTATTTATAAAGCCACTGTAAATTCTGAGTTAATACCAACTAAGAATAACCTAGAAACTTAGTTATCTTGTATTTACTAGCTATGGTACTTTCTTGGGTTCATTCATTCCAGTTAAAGAACTGAGAGTTCAGTCATATCCTTTCCTATGCATAAGTCAGTCTGTAAAATTGTCAATAACAATGTCATATGTGACAGCATGTTGCAAAAAATCAAAGTTCTAGATGAGCATGAGGGCTTGATCAGTGAATTGGAATTATTAAAGATTTGGTTGTTGTCTGGAAGCGGGAAGAAAATACATGCCACATCGCTAGGGATCTGTGCAAATGTGTAGGAGGCTGTGCTCCTCTTTGCTCTACACACTTCTTTCTGGCTTGCTGGCTGCCTGAGAAAAGTGTTTAATTGGTTTCCTCTGGACTTTGGACAGGCTACCTCAGTTGTTTGTTTGTCCTTAGGGACTAAATGATGAATGAGCACTGAAAGGTTCATTTTGCATATAGGTCTTGTTCTTAGCAACAATGAAACAGAGAAAAGAGAAATTGGAAATGTAATCAGGAATGAACTATTCACTGTAATAGTCAAACTCACATAATTAAGACCACTTAGTTTAGCAATGTCGTGACATTGTATGTTAGCTTAATGGAGTGCCGTATACCTAGGCAGACCGTGCAATAACATTCATTTTTCTGTTAGCTTGTAGAGTCCTTCCTTAATTTGAAATGAGTTTTACAGTTGCCAATTAATTACTCAAAGTTTTCAAACCACATCCAAATAATATTGTACCTACCCATTTTACACATTTGTATTACAGAACTGCATGGTTGTTACTATTTTTAAGAAATTTAACGTTAACAAATAGATCCTGATGTTTGCAAAATTTCATAGCTAACAGGTAAGATAGGTATTCAACTTAGATTTTTTAATGAAAGAAAAAAAAACAGAAAACTGGTTAATTTAGGATGATCTGACATCCTCAGTGGTGGAAACTTGTATGCTATAATTAGTTTACCTAAACCTTTACTTCCTGAAGTAAAAGAAATATTGATAGTATAGCACCTATTTCATCAGATATTTCATGATTAATTAATTGGTAAAAATGTTTCATTGAACAGTGTAAACCATAAAGAGTCACTAACAGGACTATGGAAGGGAGCACTGGCAGCATAACTGACTTCTAAAATAGCATCTATGACCTGAGAGAAGTACCGGAAGCAAATGTACCTGAGGCACATGATCCAGAACAATCTGGGAAGGCCCCAAAAGTATGACTTCAACACAGTGCCCACAGCCACAACTGGAAGTTAACCACCACCAATGGCAAAGATAATGTTTGACCATCCTTGAGTGTTTTTCTACTAAATTCAAACATCTATGTTGAATGTATCTCATTTCTTTTATAATTGTAAATATTATAAACTTACTTAGGTTTCTTGCATCTTGATTCTGGCCACGGAATACATTCAGAAGTCCCCAAAAACAGTAGAAAGAGAATTGAGATGTGTTATGTGCATGTTACAGCTGCCTACAGTGAATATAATCATTCAACATAGCCAACATATGGTAATCAAGAGTGAAGGTGAATAGGAAACTGGTTCACACACTTGATGGCAGACATGATGCCTTCAGCCGCTGTCTGGAAATAAGAAGCAAAGCAAAGGTGTATAGTTGGGGTAGCATATAAGGGACAGAAAGAGGGCTGTTGTTCTTTCTTTCCTTCTGTCTTTTCTATTTTTTATTTCTTTTTAGAGAAGGGTCCACAGGGTGTTCAGGGTCTCATAACTAGACTGGACTCATAGTGATCTGCCTGTTTACAGCCTCCCAAGAGCTGGGATTACAGGTGCACACCCCCCATCCCCAGTCTCAATTGCTGTCTCAGTGTGCCCTGGGGTCAGGGCTGGCACAGCAGGCCAGAGGATTGAGCCCCTGGCCCCTGTGCCTGGGTGCAGGTGCTTTATCTTCTAAGCTACTTGGCCTCCCCTTGTCTTCTTTTTCGGTTTGTGTATTTTTCCCTTCTTCATTTTTCAGAATTTTCTTTATTTCTTAAAATTTATTTTGAAAAAAAATTATTTTGAAGTGTAAAGACAAAGCGACAATCAAATGGTAGATACTAGGACAAATAGGAAAATGCACAGCAATATATCTGCTACAGATTTTTAAAACAAGAGCTAATTAACAAAGGTTGATATATCTACTTTATTATCCAATATGATATTCAGACTAACAAATTTGATGGCAAGATTGAATTTCTTTCTCTCTTTTCTCCTAATATGGCAAACATATATGTGGGAATGTTAACAAAGAACTAGAAAAAAATAAATTCTGTGGCATGCATATTACTGCACTTAATGAAATTCTGCATCATTTGTACATTTAATGCTTGAACACTGCTTTAACTGTCTTCGTAAAATATGAAATATGATGATGAGTGTCATGTGGCTGGTACATGTTTAGGGTTTTCACTTAGAGAAACTCTATGCTGATGTCTGTGTCCTGGACAGCTGCCTTATGGACAGCAATGTGCCATGCAGAGGATGAAAACCTTTCATATTTTTCTTCTGAATGCGTTCATTTCTAATGTCTTATTAATAATTTCTGTTCTCTTTTTATTAAAAATTGAAACATAATAAAATAAAAATGTCAGCAAAATATTGCTTAACTGCAAACAGGTGTTAATGTTAATTACTTATAACAGGTTGACAACCTGCATTTCTTTATCTAAGCAGTAAGTCTGACAGTAAAAATACATAATACAACAGCAATTATTAATGTACAATATATGTTTTGAAACTCTGTACCTGACCAGTGCTTGTATGCTTTTATTCTTTCTGTCCTTATGCTTTGTTTTTTTTACTCTTTAAAATATGATACAATGAAATATAAAATAACTCACTTTGACTTAATCTGAATACAAGGATATGTTAACTGAGCAACTAAATTACTGACAATTTCTTTCTTTCTTTCTTTCTTTCTTTCTTCCTTCCTTCTTCCTTTCTTTCTCTCCTTCTTCCTCTTCCTCTTCCTCTTCCTCCCTTTCCTCCTCCCCCTCCCCCTCCTCCTCTTCCTCCTCCTCCTCCTCCTCCTCTTCCTCCTCCTCCTCCTCCTTCTTCTTCTTCTTCTTCTTCCTCCTCCTCCTTCTCTTCTTCTTCTTCCCCTAATCCTCCATTTCTCCTTCTCTTTTTCCTCCTTTTCTCCTTGTCCTCCTTTTTACTTTGCTACCTTCTGCCCACCAGAACCTATTTTCCTTCTGTGGTGTCCCTCTGTCATACTTCCCTGCTTGGAAGCCAGTTGCATATGAACTGAAACCTCTACAAACTTTGAGCTACAGTTAACCTCTTCTCTTTTAACCTGAGAGGTGGGTACTTTGTCAGAGAAAAAGCAAAGCTTTGTTTCTGAATAAACAAGGACACAGAAAAGAATCTTTTTTTTTTTTTTTTTTGCCTTTTTGAGACAGAGTCTCGCTATGCAGTTGAGGCTGGTCCTGAGCTCACTTTTGTAGCCCAGGCTGGTCTCGAACTTGCACCAATCCTCCTGCCTCAGCCTCCCGAGTGCTGGGATTACAGGTGTGAGCCACCACGCCCGGCTAGAAAAGAATCTTAACAGAGCTTTTTTTCTCTCATTGGTTAACTATCATTAGAACATACTGTTTTGTGCTCCCATCATCTTTCTCCATGACTATGCACTTGTAAGCAAACCAAAGAATTAAAATATTCAGGTCTTCTGATATCTTTGGGTTTTCATTTTTCTTGTGCATGCTCTCATGACACCTAAAATTTTTATAAAATAAATTTGTAGGCTCACCAGATAGCTCAGAGGATTAAAGCATCTGCTTAGGCAGAGCTCAGTGGCCAGGGTTCAATCCCTCAAGTGCCACACTGGCCCCACCCCTGGAGTGTGTAGAGATGGCAATTGAGACCGGGTATGGTGATGGTTGCCTGTAATCCCAGTGCTTTGGAAGCTGAAAACAGGAGAATCACTGAGTCCGATCTATGTAGTAAGGCCCTGTTGGCTCTGCACTAAATGTAATAAATAAAGGAATGAATAAATAAATAATAAATTTGTGTGCTTTTCTCATATTAACTTTTTATAATGCTTAAGAAAATCTTGATAGTTTTGGAGACACTTTCAAGATGGGAAGCTATCATGAGTCAGTGTTACAGAGTAGAGAGACAAGCTGCATTCCTCTTCAGGGAGATGACTGCTGAGCTAATCCACCCATAGCAAAACCTGAGAAGGAAAGATGAAAGCCAAGATCTTTGTAGTCTATGAATCACTGATCAATTTATACTCCATGTATGTCACTTTTCTTACAGCAGAAAGTGCTTCCTTCAGTGAAAAGCTCACCTACTGCAAGGATAATGCCTTTTTAAGTTCCCCTTCTGTTCTTGTAGAATGTGAAAAATAAGTTTCTATATGTGGCTTTGTTGCCAGATAATGAGATTTCCCAAATTTCTATATCCCAACTTTATGACAGTCAATCACACAAAAATGTAAGTTTTATTTTATCTTTATGATATTATAGAGGAATCAATAAACTATGGCTTATCTACCTACTGTGATTATGGGATTTTGACATCTCAGTCATTGGATATGAGTGGAAAAAAATTAAGACTAAAGTTAAATGAGAAAAAGTACTTTGCAAATGAGAACATGTAACAGTCTTTCTAAGAAAAATGTAATAAATATTATGCATTTAGAAGTGCATACACACAGGTAAGCTGACACTGCTATTGTTTGTCCTCTGTGCTGAAGACCTGGTCACAGGCTTGTGGTGCCAGGGGAAGGCAGTGGAGGACAGGAAGTGGTGCTCAGAGAAGGAAGTTGGGTCCCAGAGAAGCAGGTTCTTGAGGGGTACTGGGACCCTGGTTCTTTCCTTTCTCCACCTTTGCTCTCTGGCCACCATTAGGTAAACAGTTTTGCTGCTCTGCGTATTCCCACCATGATGTTCTGTATCACGACAGACCCCAAACCATGAAGTCAATCAGCCATGGACTGACACAAACAAGCCTGTGAACCAAAATAAGCCTTCCTCTTTCCAAGCTGAGTATCTCAGGTATTTTGTCAGTGATGGAAAGCTGACCAACATACAAGAGACAGAATAAAGTAAGTTATTTATATGGGGCTGAACTAAAGAGGTAGAAAGGAATAAACAATATGTAAAGTTATAATCACACATATTTATATATTTTGGGTTTGAAACAATGTGTATTATAATTTTAAATTTTTTTAAAAGTCATCAGCCCAGAGCAAAACATTCTCTGCACAAAAGAAAATTACTGTAGTGGCCTCAATTTTAATTAGAATTTTCTCCCTACTGTTTCTTTATAGACTAAAACAAAGTCTTTTAAGTTTCTTACTACAGGTAAAAGCTATGTGCAAGAACCTCAAAATGCTAAAATCTAGGGTAATGCCTTAGATCTGTTTTTAGGTCTTGTATATTCCTACATAGCTGTCCGATGTATTATATTTGTATAGTGAATTGTGTCCAATTTTTAAATAAGTGCATCATCACTTAACCTTTATGTTGTTGAAGAGTGATGATGGTACATTTCTTCAGACATTTAACTGTCATTTTTTCCTTTGTCATTTGTGGCTTTTACTTGTACAGTTACTCATAAAGTTGCATCTGACATGTGTGTATATGAAAAGATTATACAAGGGTAAAATTAAGCAATATATTAACCATGGTTCTTCAGGAGAAAGCTTACAGTGTTTCAGGTTGTAATTTATTTTCAAAAAAAAAGTTGACTCAACATCACTTTGTTCACCTGCATTGATGTTTGTATTTCTAGTGTGAGCAGTTTATGCAAAGGTAGATATATTCAGAGAAATTTTAAATACATTTATGCAAGTTAATATTGCTTTGCTGATGCTATTTGCTTATTTGATGTTAAATAATGCTATTGTAAATAAAGAATTCTGTTGTTATTGCAAAAAACAAAAAAGTCATCAGCCCAAAAATGTCACCACCCAATATATATATATATATATATATTTTTTTTTTTGGTCTTTTTGAGACAGGGTCTCACTATGCAATTCAGGCTGGCCTTGAGCTCACTTTTGTAGCCCAGGCTGGTCTCGAACTCCCACCGATCCTCCTGCCTCAGCCTCCCGAGTGCTGAGATTACAGGCGTGAGACACCACGCCCGGCTCTTAACCACCCAATATATTTTAAAATATATATTGACTGTGAACGTATAACAATTAAAGTTTGTATAATTCTTAACTATTTCATTTATACTGAATTACTTTTAAAGTTTCACTGAAAATAAAGTAAATTCAATTGCAATTCATCTCTTATTATATTCATGAAGGCATGTTTTCACTATCATAAAAAATAAGGTAATTTATTTAAAGACAAAAAACTCAAATGTTCTTATTTGTTTAAACTACTCAAAGGGTAAATTAGTATTTCAAATGTAATTAGTATTTATTAACCGTATGCATTTACTTTAGTAAAACTTAAGGTGACAGTGATAAAAATTTACTGTGAATTTATTTCTGTCTAGTCTCAACAAATATCTATCCAATCTTAATTTTTAAACCATTTATATATTTGGTACATGCAGCATGGCATGAGGTTCCGGGCATTTAACTTGGGTCCTTGCACTTACCAAAAAGGCACTTAGGCCGCCAAGCTATCTCCCTAGCCCAACACATATTTAGTCAGCATGTAGCGTGTTCTCATGAAAACCTGAGCAGCATATTCCATTAAGATCTTTTCTTTTATGGAGTTTACATCTTGGTCATATGTCAGGGTAATGCAATAAGTGAGACACATGTAAGTCAGAAAAATAGTGCAGTGTCCCAGTACAGCATGCCATGCTGATTCTGCACCTTGGTGCACTGAGCTGACCAGCAAGTCTGGGCGAGGTAGTTAGTGCACACCTTTAATCCCAGCGCTGGGGAGGTTCAAAGTAGGAGGATCACTATGAATCTGAGCTGCTTAATGAAACTCTTTAGCAATTACGTTTAAAAAAATTAAAGAAAGTATAGTGCTGTGCTGAATTAGGAAAATGAAAGAGATTAGACTTAAGTGAAATTATCCGAACTGTGAGGTACTGACATCTTCAAACTCCCGAGCCAACCCATAAATTAACTGTAGCCCTCCAAGGACTCACACAGAGCCTCAGTGCACCCTAACTTGGTCCCTTCCTTGCCTTTGAGCTTGCCGGCTGATGGTGGAGGGCTTGGGGGTGATTCCTAGGCCTCTTGAGACAGCTGCAGACTATGCCCACAAACTGGTTGAACCAGGTTCTGAGACTGGTTTAGCTCCACTTTTGCAGTGGGAATATAGGAAGTGATATTGGTGTAGCTGCTCAGCTATACAGTCATAATGTTTGCTCTTTGTGTCTGAAATACAAACCCATTAGATACAAAAGTTTCTCAACTACTAAATCTCACTACCCATTATTAGTGTTTCTAATTATGGTTCTGTAAATATAAAACTCTAACTACCTTAACCACATAATCTCTCTTGGGTAATAATATTGATATGTGCTAAGGTAATAACTGCACTAAAGCTCCATACCAAAGATCAGAAGACAGTGCTATATAAAATGACAAAAAGAAGGAGTAAAAAGCTTTCTCAGGCCCCAAGCCCACCCAGAACAAATGAAGGAGACAATAGCATAGAAGAAATTGGAAATCACACATCTGAAATCTCTGAAATAATAGAATCTGAAGTAAAGAAACAGCTGCAGAAACAACTATTTTTTTCTGATAGAAGAAATCAGATCAGAAATAATCTCTGAAATGAAAAAAGAAGTGACAACCGTAATGAAAGTAGATGCAAATATCCACAGCAAATTATCAATAAGTAGAATGCAACACACCATAAAAAAGATCACATATCATGACCAAGTAGTCTGCATCCCAGTTCTCAAAGATCATTCAACATATAAAAATCAATAAATGGACTATATCACACAAACAGGGACAAGAATAAAAAAATCATCATAAAAATGGATATAGAAAAAGATTTTTCAGAATTCAGTACCATGTTATGATAAAATTGCTAAAAAAGAAAGGTAGAGATGGAAGATACATGAATTTGACAAAAGTTTTTTTTATGATTAAACTGATGGGTAACAGTGTATGCAAAAAACTGAAAGCATTCTTTTTAAAATCAGGAACAAGACAAAGAAGCCCACTGTCAGCACTTCTGTTCAACAGACTACTCCAAACATTAGCTAGAGCAATTAGGAAACACAAAGAAATAAATGAGACATGTATAGGAAAGGAATAGGTCAAGTTGTCATTACATGCAGATGACATGATACACTATATAAATGACCCCCTAAGTTCCCACAAATTAGAATTAGCAGCTAATCTTAGCAATGTACCGGTATACAAAATCAACGCAGAAGACTGAGTAGAATTCCATCAATGAGAAATTATGGAAGCAACATTATTCTCATCAAAATCAAGAAAAATTAAATACTGAGCATTAATTTAACCAAGAAAGTGAAAGACTTCTACATAGAAATCTACAATATTGTATAAAAGGATGTGAAAGGGAACATCAGAAAACCAACGCATCCCAAGCTTCTGGATGGGCAGAACCAATGCTGTCAAAGTGGCCGTTCTTCCAAATCTGTTATGTAGAGTCAATGCAGTTTCAATCAAAATAGCAACAGCATTCTTCACAGAACTAAGGAAATCAGTCCTAAAGTTTGTATGAAATCAGAACAGACCCAAAATAGCTAAAGCAATCTTGGGTAACAGGAACAAGGCAGAAAGCATCACAAAACCAAGTTAAAAAAACTATACTGAAAAGAAAAAGGTATAGAAAAAGCATGATAATGGCAACAACAACAACAACTACAGAACAGATCAATGAAACAGAATAGGTTAAACAGAAACGATCTCAGGCAAATGCAGCTATTTGATTTGATCTTCAACAAAAGGGCCATTGGAGGAATTGAGAGTCTATTTCACAAATGATGGTGGTGGTCCAATCAGCACCTATTTGCCAAAGAGTGAAGCTTGATCCATATTTCTTACCATATACTAAACTGAAATATTAATTGATCAAAGATGTAAAATTAAAACACAAAGATTAATCTTGCATAAAACTAATTGGGTAAAATCTTTGACAATAACATAGGCATGGACCTTCTGAACAAAACACAAATTGAATAAGAAATAATACCAAGAATCAACAAATAGAATTATATAAAATTAAAGAGCTTTTGCATGGGAAATATATCAATAAGTACATTGAAGAGACAATCTGCAGAGTGAGAAAAATGTTGACTTTCATTGGTCAGGTAAAAGACTAACACTGAGATGATACAAAGAACTAAGAAAAGCTAGATGTATTAAAGTAAAGGCTGAATCAAGAAATGGGCAAGTGAAATGAACAAATATCTCTGGGAGGAAGAAACAGAACTGGATAACATACATGAGAAAATGTTCAACTTCTCTGGCTATTTGATGAATAAAAAGTATTTCTAGGGTGGTGAGCAATGGTAAAGTTTTCTTTTATACTTGAAAGAAGAACAATCATAAAGTCAAGGAAAACAAATTTTCACAAGGCTCCATTATTGGTGGGAATGTGAAGTAGTATAATCGTTGTGGAAATTAGTATGGATATTTCCCAATGTGCTAAAATTAGAAATTCTGTATGATGCCACAATTTCCTTATAGGTATCTTCTCCAAAGAAGTAAAGGCATCATGCTATAGTAACACATGTATTTTAATGCTTCTAACAGCAAAATTATCATAGCTACGTCTAATGATCAACTTGTATACTGGTCAACAGATGAATGGAGAAAGGAAAGGTGATATCTTTACATAGTGGAATATCATTCAGCTATAAAGAAGGAAAAATTTGGCACACATTCTTAGGAAAATTGATGCAACTGTAAAATAGAACATTTTCAGAAAAAATTCATATACACAAGCTTAAATGTCATTTGGTATCACTCATTTAAGTGAGGCAAAGTACAAAGAACAAAAGGGTGGAGGAAAGGAAATAGGGGAAAGATTTCTTGAAAGCAGAAGACTGAGAGTAGAAGCTGGGCATGATGGCACATGCCTGTAATGCCAGCACTTGGGATACTGAGGCAGGAGGACTGATGTGAGTTTGAGATTGGGTTGGGCTACAAAAATGAGCTCAAAGCCAGCCTGAACAGCATAGTGAGACCCTTTCTCAAAAAGATAAAAAAAGAAGAAGATTGAGAGCAGAAAAATAAAACAAGTAAAGTCAAAATAGATTAAAGATCTAAACATTAAAACATAAACACCAAATCTACTGGAAGAGAAAGTAGGTGAAAATGTTGAAGACATAGAGGTGTGCAGAGAGTTCATGAATGAAAACAAACTGCATGGAAAATGCTTCAAAAAATCAATAACTGAGATCTCATTTTATTGAGAATCTTCTATACATCAAAATATATTAACAGAGTGGGGCTGGGGAGATAGCTCCGAGGCACAAGTGCCTGCTGGGCAAGTGCAAGGTCGTGAGTTCGAACCCTGGTCCCACAAAAAAAAAAAAAAAATATATTAACAGAGTAAGAAGACAACCCACAACTCGGGAAATAATCTTAACCAACAGTCACTCAGACAAAGATTTCTGTCTTGAATATACAAACGACAAAAACTATAAAATCAGGTCTCCAAACTTCAAAGACCCAATCAAAAAATGGACGTATGACATGAATACACACTACAAGTCACCAATAAATACCTGGAAAAATGTTCCACAGCACTGCTCATTTGAGAAATGCAAGTTAAAACAACACAGAGATTTTATTTCACTCCAGAAAGCATGGTTATCATAAAGAAATCAACTGATAACAAATACTGGAGAGGCTGTGGGCAGAAAGGAACTCTTTACACTGTTGGTGGAAGTGTAGACTAGTACAACCACTATAGAAATCCGTGTGGAGGGAGACTCCTCAGAAAACTAGGATTAAAAATCCCATTTAATTAATCTATTTGCCTTCTGGGTATTTTTCCAGAAGAACTGAAACCATCATATCATAGTGATATATGTGCACCCACGTTTATAGCAATAGAATTTGTCATAGCTAAATCATGGAATCAAGCCAAATGCCCATCACCTGAGCAACAAGTAAGAAAGATGTGGTATTTTTATACAATGGGGTATAACTCAGCTATACAGAAAGATAAACCTGAGGCTTTGTAGATAAATGGATGCAACTGAAGGCTGTACTCATAAGTGAAATAAATCAGACCCACATTTATAAACATCATATTGTCTCCTTAGTGTAAGAACTTGAAAGAAATAAATAAAATCTGAAAGGTACATACATATAGTATAATGGAAAAAAACTTAACATAAAGATTAATCAATGAAGATGAGGGAAAGGAGAAAAGATAGGAAAAAAGAAAGGGGAATAAAACCACGTAAATATATATATATATATATATATATATATATATATAATCTTACATGATTGCACTACTAATTTTGTATCAGTTTTTTGAAGATAGCCGTTAATGTTTAAAATTTGCACTCTGATGAATTTTGTATGCTTGTATCTAATCTGAGCAACTACAATAAAGACAGCAATGTGCAATATTAAAACTACTGTTGATTGCTTTCATCTTTCTAAAAAATTGTGTATCATTTCTAATGTCTCATCTATTATTTTTAAACTCTTTAACATAAATTAAAAAATAAAAAGGACATGGAAAATTATGGTTTATGCAAAGGAAGAGTTCATATGTAATTATTTGATGAATCTGGCATGTCTATATCTGGTAAGCCAAGCAACAATTTGGTGATAACAATATGTAATACAACAACCACTGTTAATTTTATCTTTCTGTTTTGAAATTCTTTACCATTTTTGTTGTTGCTTTGTTTTTGTTATTTTGTGGTTATTTGTTTTTTTCTCATATCCACAATGAATGTAAGCATTATATGTCACAAAAATTAGATAAGAATAATAATACCACGAAGAATGAAAATGACAGAAGGAGATTTAGAGACACAGGGTAAAAGTTGGCGAGAGGGGCAAAGGGATTAAAAAAGAAAAAATCCATGTCATGCGTAGGTACCTACTCATTGAGTTTGGTATAAACTTTATGTACTGAAAATAAGTACTAATAAAAAACTCCAAAAGAACATGCATGTCTTTAGCCACAGTACCCCATGCTAAAAATAAAACAGCAACTATTTGACCAAAATCTTGATTATTCTGCATGATTTTTCATGGTTTGTTACTATAGAAACTGAAATATTTAACTTATTGTACAGATATATTTTTTATTTTATTCCTCAGCTATAGCACTTTAAATTTAATACTCTGTCACAAGTTTTAATGCTTGCCATTAGTTTATAACACCATGGACTTTCTACTCCCAATTTATTTTATTCCAGGTTATATATTAGCTCTGGTAAATCTTTCAGAAAAAAATTTTAAAGAAATTTAGTATACTCTTTTACCATCTCCATATTTAAAAATATCTTTTATACCAAAATTAAAACTTAGCAGTTTGTATAATTTTTGGTTTAAAATTATTTTCCCTTAAAGCTGCATACAGTCTGTTCCATTTTCTTCTGGCATTTGCAGTCACAAAATCTAAGATTAGCTTGACTTTTGCCTCTTTACAGATAGCCTACTTTCTCCATCTAAATACTTGTTATGCTAGATAGCTCTAAAACTTTACAAGAAGAAACTCTGAGACATATCCTGGTGCTGATTTTAAATTTCAAAGATAAATAATTCAAAATAAAGAAAAAGTTTGACAAATCCTCTAGCAACCTTTTTCTAACATTTCAAACAGCGTCTTCATGAGATAAGGTGCTATTAATTTGCAGTAGATCAATAAATGAAAGAAAAATACAAAGTCTATGTGAAAAGAATACTTACTCATTTTTGCAGTTTATTCCAAAGTTTAGTAACAATTGAAAAAGTAATCACGGTAAGTTATCTATAAACATTAATATGTTTTTTTTGTTGTTTATGTATTGCACTCTATGTTATCAACCAGCATATATTAAACCTGGCTTCACTCCTCCCTTCCATGTGCTGGGCGAGTGCCGATCAATTCATCCGTTCACTTTTCTGTACTTCTATAGTGGGAAACTCGCAAGGCTGAGCCCAGAAGAGATGAGACAGTGGCTGTGAAACCTGAAACACAATTTCTAATGCTCAGTGTGCTCTTCACTTACTGAGAGATTTCTTTATTGATGTTTAAGAAGGGGAAAAAAAGGTGAATAATACCTGTCCTCTGCTTTGATGGGCCCTACACATAGTAGAAGACACAGAAAACTACTTGCAGTACTAACACAAGTAAGTTTGCTGGGAGAGGGGCTGGAGAGATGGCTCAGCGGTCTAAAGTACCTGCTTAGGAAGGCTTAGGCAACTGAAGGGACTGTGGTTTGATCCCCAGCATCGCATGCTGTGCCAGCCTCACACCCAATGCAGGCTGAGCCAGCCATTTTTAAAAAAAAAAAGTTTCCTGGGAGATATTGTGCATAAAGTGCTATGGGGTAGTGGAGAGAAGACCGGTTCTGACCTCAAGAAGTCAAAAGGCATTAGATTGTTTGACTATGAGAATGGTTTTTGAGCAGAATTGAGATGTTAAATTTGCCTATTAAACAAATTATAGCCAAGTTATCTGAGAGAGAAAGAGAGAGACAGAGACAGAGACAGACAGAGACAGAGAGACAGAGAGAGAGGAAAGAAGAAGAAGAAGAAAATAGAAGAAGAAGAAGAAAATAGAAGAAGAAGAAGCAGAAGCAGAAGCAGAAGAAGAAGAAGAAGAAGAAGAAGAAGAAGAAGAAGAAGAAGAAGAAGAAGAAGCAGAAGCAGAAGCAGAAGCAGAAGCAGAAGCAGAAGAAGAAGAAGAAGAAGAAGAAGAAGAAGAAGAAGAAGAAGAAGAAGAAGAAGAAGAAGAAGAAGAAGAAGAAGATCAGGAGGAGAAGGAGGATGGAATTAAGGGGAGGGCAGGTAATGGGAAAGCAAAGGAAAGGAGAGGGGAGGGGAAGAGAGGGGAGGGCAGGGGAGGGGAGGAGGGAAGGGAAGGGAAGGCAAGGGAAGGGAAGGGAAGGGAGGGAAAGGAAAGAGTAGCATTTCTCAAAATACCACTTATATGAGTGAGACCTGGGGATAAAATCTTTTTAGTCCTTTGCTTTAATGACTTTGTCATTGGAGGCAGACATTCTTCCCTGTTTTCAGCTGAAGCTAAAAGCTGCTTTCAGTCCCTGTGCTCCTGTGTCATCTCATCAGCTAGCTGAGCCTTTTCAGAGGGCCATGCTGTAGAGATGGGAGGCTGGGCACACAGTGTGTTAGGATGACCTGATCTAAACCAGCCACTCCTTGACCCAGAGCGCTGTGCAGTGATGCTGTTAAAGGTCATGCCACTGAGTGACGCTCAAAAGCTAAGACATGCATTAATGGATTGCTACAGCAAATTACTAATTTAGTGTTTTGCATTGAATCAAAGTGACTTTAAACTAGTACATTTGGCATTTTTCTTTGCCAAGATTTCATGTTCATACAACGGGAATAATAAAAATCAGATTTTATTAGGAAAAAAAGCCCCTGGGTTATTAGAATTATATGTGAATAGATGATTTTCAGGTATAAATGATTGAAGAAGATTGAAAGTTTTGTTTATTTGTTTCACCAGGCATAGGGGTAGGAGAGTTTATTGGGAGCTATAGCCCAGCCTTTAATTTGTTTTTCAAGCTTTTAGAAAGGCTCTCACTTAGTCTTTAGCTGTCCTAGGCTTAGCTCTAACTTGTGATACTTCTGCTTCAACCCTCTGGAGGATATAGATTCAAGGGTCATGTGCCACACCCAGCTAATGTCTGTCTGTCTATGTATGTATATATGTATGTATATATGTGTGTGTGTGTGTGTGTCTGTCTGTGTATCTATCATCTGTCTATACATTTTTTCTTTGACTAGTTTGAACTGATTAGAATGCAGTGAACTTCCTCAAGGTACACAAAGCAAATGCAACCCAACCCAGGCAAGGATTCAGGCGACACTCAAATACTTATGGACCAGGAGCAGAACAAGCACTAGCATTTGTATTACTTTATAACTAAAGCTCAGACCATATCAACTAAATGCTCTTCACTTTTGCTTTATAGACTTTGGCATCAAAATAATGAAGTAACTAATATGACTTTACTGCTATCCTCAGCCTGATTATACTTGAGAAAACCTTCTATTGTTTGATGTAAAGACATACACGGGTTGAAAGTGAAAGAACAAGAAAATGTATCCCATGCAAATAGCAACAAAAAGAAAAAAGAATGGCCAGGTAAAGTAGACAATAAGTTAAAAACCATTACAGAAGAATGTGTAAAAAAAAAAAAAAGTCAATCCCTGGTGAAGAGAACACCAAATATATGAAGAAAATATGGACCTACTTGAGTGGAGAAATAGTAGACAACAACAAAAGATTTCACCACCTTATTTTCACTAGCAGAATAACCTGCAAGGAGTAAGGAAGTGGAGGTCTTGAATATAATATATATCATATAGCTCTATCAGACATATAGAGAACTCCTACCCAGTTGCAGTGGAATGCACTTCCTTGAGAAGCATTCACTAATATATCATGTCAGGCCCCTACACAATAGTTAACAAATGCAGCAAGACTGAAATCACACCAAGTATCCTTTCTGAACAAAATGGAATAAAACAGTAAGGAAATGGAAGGGTGACAAGTATGAAACATCTAAAATATAAAGCATCTGAAAGAAAACAGTAAATGTGCTTCATGATACTAAATTGAACACTGAAATCAACAGTCAACAACCCATCAGAGGGTCGAAAGTAGAAACTAATAGGTTTGTGCCACAATGTGGAGAAATGGGAGTACTTCTATGCTCTTGTAATTATATCACGGTGGTTCCACAAAAGAAAAGTATTATAGCTTTAATATATGATTAAAGTATGATAGCTTTGCAAAAAAAAGGAGTAAAAAGAGAAATATTTAATAATTTAGCAATTACCCTTCTAAATATAGAAAGAATTATAGTTTCTTCAGGAAATGTCCTCACATCTGTTTCTCCTGCAACATTATTCCTAGTACCAAGGTCTCAAAGCAATATGTCTACTACTACGTGAATGGACAAAGAAGTTTATCTACATACAGTGCAATATTATTTTGCCTTTAAAAATAGGCGATCCTAGTCTGATGTGTGTACGAACCACTATATACTAAATTAGAAAGTCAGTAGCAAAAGTAAGAATATGGTTGGTATCACTCATATGAGTTAGCTAATGTAATCAAACTCACAGAAACAGAGAGCAGAATTGTGATTGCCAGTATTGGGACAATGAAAACATTATAAATAATTTGTAAATGGACATACAGTTTCCATTATAGAAGTTAATACATTTCTATAAACCTATTGTAAGGCAAATATGTGCCCACAGCTAGTAATTATGTGCTATACACTTAACAATGTCAGTAGATATCATGTCTTGTGATTTTATTTTTTTTTAACTAAAAAAAACCACATAGCCCTTTATTATCAGTACAGTGATGAAGAACAGGTCTGTGAGGGGCGGGAGCGGGTCCTGATGGTAGGGAGGTGGCCCCTACTTGCCAGTGATGAGTGGGTCCCACAGCACCACAATGACCGAGTCCCCGCACAGGAACATTTTGGAGATGTAGTGGTCCTTGTTGACCGGCTTGGACGTCTTCTTGCCCTTGCCACTCTTGGGAACCTCAGCCCACATCTCTTTAATGTTCTCCAACATAATGTTGCAGTGCCTGTCATCAGAGGCACTGGAGTTCACCCGGCCTAGGAGTTTCTCGTTGATGCGGCAGTTGATGAGCACCTGGGTGCTGTTCTTGACTGACTGGGTCAGCGCAGGAAGTGGACCCGTGTTACATTCCTCCTCCTCCTCCCGCTTCTGCAGCTCCTCTGGGGTCCTCTTACTCTTGAGCTTATTGAGGAGGCTCATGGTGGTAGCTACAACCTCCAGGTTACTCGTCTCCCCTGTGTTGCTTTGGTCTCGGAGGAAAGAAATGTCTTGTGATTTTGACTATGTATACAACTACCTTCTCTTAGGTCAAAGAGAAGAAATCTCTTGTACCAATAACCATTAAAAAGTTTATCATGTCTACACCCTGTGCCCTGTCTAAGAACAATGAGGACAACAATATGCGTTGTATCAATTATTGTGAATGTACTACTAACATGTTTTGAAACTGTCACATTGAAATTTCTTATTAAAAGTAATTTAAGGGGCCCGGCGGGATGGCTCAGTGGTCTAAAGCGCCTGCTTGGGGAAGCTTGGGCGGCTTCAGGGACTGCGGTTCGATCCCCGGCATCACATGCTGCGCCAGCCCTGACCTTGGGGTGGGCTGAGCCGGCCATAAAAATGAGTGAATAAACAAACAAAGGTTCTGAAACAAGAATAAAAATAATAAATAAAAAAAATTTTTTTAAAAAAGTAATTTAAAAATAAAAATAGCTAAAATGTAAAATTTGAAAAAAGCAACTTTCATATTCTGGCTGTGAGGCTGCATTCAGACTTAGTAACGCCACTTGTCAGTGTATTTTTGAGAAGGAGATAAAATTCATTAGAGCATACAATTATCTTTTTAAAGTTTGATTTATTGATACAGTAAGTTTTAATAGCTAAGGAAACTATCTGATAAAAAATCTTCTAGACAATATTCTTTCACAAGATGAGTGGATGTGTTTGCCACCTCTTGCAATTATAAATATTTTCTAAGCCTTGGAAACATAATGAGAAAGGTTTATACTTCATGATTTATGGTTATAATTTAAGAGCTAAATGCCATTTTCCCTCAATCCTCACAGAAAGAGATGAAAGGAAGTCTCTCTCACACACACTCTGAAGGGTGTTACATATGATTTGGTGGGAAACTAGTTAAGGTTAGGTCCTAAGGTCATATTAACTGAATGATTTTCAGCTGGTCGTGCTGGGACTTCTCAGTCAGCTCTTCTTGGGAGCTGTTGCATCAGCAAGAACGGGATCCAACAGTGAGCCTTGCCCTAACAAACACCTCCCAGAGCTCCTTACATTTTTCCCCTTCCTGCTGTCACCCTCTCTCCTAATGCTGAGAGTAACATGTTTTATAGTTAGACACTTCCCACACATTTCCTCTGCCTTTAGCAGGAACTGATTTTATCTCATTTCTTCTGAAATAAAGTCTTTTTGTTTCTCAGCTTTTAAGAATATTTCTATTTATATCTTCTAAATTATAATGGAAATCTTATTTTGAACAAATTGCTTATCATTAGTTTTTAAAAATGTTTTACCTAGAAGTGCTTTGAAGTGCATTGTGGAAAATTCCCATGTGCCCTTTGTCCATCTTGCCCTGAAATGAATAGGTTATAAAATCGTAAGACTTATCAATTCATTATATTTATTAAAGCTATTTATTAATTTTGGCTACAATGCCATTCAATGCAAACTTTATTCAGAGTTGATCAATTTTCTCTCTCATCCTAAAATGATGTTTTTATATCTTTTAGTGGGAATGATATCACTTATTTGTGAGAACTAGGATGAATATAAGAAAAATCTCTCCCACCACTAGAGACACAAAATCATTTGCTGTGCACTGCTTTTGTTTTTTTAAACATTAAAATTATTATTACAAAAATGGGACAGCTAGCCATCTCACAAAGCTGCAGAGTTCTTTTGGTGATTTCTGCTGCAAATAAACTTCCTAACCATCAGGATCCAGTTAGAAAATAGCAGTCTGTGAAATCTGTCCGTACAGTGGGAAAGGGCGCCCCCATGTGGCATCCAGAGATATGCACAGACCCCTTCTCACACTGGTGATGGAGTCCCAGAAGGTAGGCACAACAGCAGACAGCAATAATGGAACACAACTTGTGCAAAGCAGCTATGCTAACAGCAAACAGACTGCAGGCTTTCAACATGTTAGACTACACTCATTCATTAAATTATTTTCCCAATAGAAAACAAAAGGAAAAGAAATTCTATAGAGAGCAACCACATTTTTTTTGGAAACGAAGAGACACAGAAGGTACAGCTCATGCTGATAATGTTCAGACATGGCCAACCCTTGCAGATTTATCCTTTTGAAAGAGCTCTGGATAATGGACAGAAAGTATGTGGATGAGAGGCTGGAAATCAGAACAAAAGAGAAGGGCTTCAAACAGCGAGCAGTCTATTTTCAAAGGCAGGCTATGACATTAAAGTAAAGATCTTTAATCAAGCCTAAATATAATCTATCACACATACAATAAAAATGTAAAGTATATCTACTTTGGGCATCCAAGGATACTCGATTCTGATAGGGGTGGAAATGTTGTAGCCCATCTAGAACAGGAGGTCACATGAAAAGTAATTCTGCTATAGAACCCAGGCATGTTATTCCTTGATGCTCCAAGTAGACATGTGCAGTCAGATGAGGAGAAATTAAAAAAGGGAGCAAATAAACAGCATAATGGGATTTTGCAGGGATAGATAACACTATTAGGTCACAAACTGTGGACTGAGATGAGAAAGATATAGAACTTAAAAGCAATGTAAAACACAATCAATCTTGTGACATACAATATTACTTTCCAGGTAAACAAACTATATCGACTCCAAACTACTGCAACACATATGGTGATTTCCATTCCCTGCTCTTCAGCGGCTCTTTTCTTAGCTCACTAATCCCTTTGGCTTCTTTCCAGTGCATGCACAAGAGCAGCTCTTAGCTAGTTTTTTATGGCATTTCAAAGCAGTGTCTGCCTGTCTCCATAGCTACATTTCAAATAGTTTAATTTTCTAAAATCTGACATGAAGTCAGTGAGATTGCTAATAATATTTGACAGCACTTAATGGAAGATCTCAGTAAGTAGGTCTTCACTAATATATGGGAGAGAAAAGAATAAAGGCAGAACAAATATCATGCAATGCGCCTAAGGGAAATGATCTTCACTTTGTATCTCCAAGCCAAAGATCAACAGAATTAAGAGAAAAGCATAAATATACATATTTTAAGTTAATTATACAGACAGATTATGGTTTATGAATTGCTACTGGGTTTAAAGTAATGGATGATATATTTTTAGAACTACTTTCTTTTTAAGATTGTCTAATGGATATCCTTGTCTCTTTCACATCTTCTGACAAGCTTATTTTTGAGGTGTCACCACCAAATGAGATCAAAGAGGACTCCTCACAAAAGAATACGGGGACCTCAACTCATTCAGCAGCACAGTTGGTTACAGATACATTCACATTGTGGGAAGGATTTTCCAGATGTGTCAATGTAAATATAGGAAAGCTTTTAGGTAGAAATAGATGGCCATTGTGAAGGGAGCATGGGTATTCACAGAGACACATTATGGTCTGGGCTGAGGAGTGCTTAATTGCTTTAGGGATGTCCTGAAGACACTGAAGATATGCATTTCTAGTGTTGCATTTGGCTACTCATTTGGGGGGCTAGGCTAGAATTCAAGCCATTTGTATAAATATGAAGCTTAGAAACACAACCCCTGCATGAGAGCATTCCTTGAGGATGGGGCTCCCCAAGAGTCCCAAATTGTCAGTGGAAAGCATAGCCAACTAATAGGCTTATTGTGCCTGTAAGATCCTCCAATTTTATTTTAAGTTTCCTGGAAGAGAAAAAAGCACTGTAAACTTGAGTGACTGTGTCCAACAGCTGCAGTTCTTAAAAGCACAATTATACAATTGTAATCGTTTTTCTCCTTTTTTAAAATTACTTTTCTTTTTCCTCCTTTTTACCCATTTTATTTATTCTCTCCTATCTCAGTACATATTGTAAAATGGAGAGGTCCTGTTTATTTCTTGTGTTTCTAAGCCAGTAATTTTTTCTGCCATGAACAATAGTTATAATTACCCAAAGATATTTTTCAAATACTTCTAGATCAATTAGACAAAGGAAAGACTCAATATATTGGTAAGTTCTGAAACACCTAAGCAATGCATTTTAAGATTGCACCATGTTCCGTGACATCTTTTGAGGCTCACTTCTGACATTCGCTCACCTCAGTTAAGTAAAGTGGGTCTGTGGTTTCTTTGGGGGCCTTGTACCACTTGATGCATTTTACATAGATTAAGACTTATGACTCATTGTTGCCTTGTTTCAGTGTTTTAAGCTTCATCCTTTAAAAATAGACATACATGATGATCACATTCATCCCAGGAAATTTGTACCTTTACATCAGATAACTTGATTCTTCCTCTTCCCACATTCCCGACTCTCCATTTAAGCCCTCTTCCCCTCATTATTTACAAAAGCTTTGTCTTCATTTTTTCCTCCTTTTCACCATACAATGTTAGGTGCTAGCAAAACAAAAAGGAAAAATACTAATGCAAAGAATGTTCTGATGTCCTTGTGTGTGGCGTGGAGGCCTGAGTACAAGCAACTGACTCACTGAGCTATTCTGTGGGGGGAAGGGTGTTAGGGAATGTGAGGATACAAGGTAGTGAAAGAGATGTTTTCAATGTTCCCAAGAAAGAGAGCCACTGTCTTGCTATCAGAGAAACAAGGTTGACCCTATTGCCTCTTTTCAGGTCTTCCCCTCTTCCTTTCTTGCAAACAACTTATGCTAGCAAAGTTCTACTTTTCATTTGTAAATAATTTAATTTATAATTTTTTATTAAGTTCATTTGATAAAAGTTCTCATATGGATGCTCCTTTTCACTTTGCTTTTGTTTAACCCAGTTCACAAATATTTTTCTTTTTGTAATATGTAGATGTCTCAGATATATCAGTTTCATATTTAACACCCATTTTTTCACTAAACATTTTGTCATCTAGTTCCTTGGCTTCTCAGATTGCAATTGTTCACCTGTTACATATTTGATATTTCCTACCACTCTTGGCTGCTTTACTTTGATGTGTTTGGTCTTTTTTAAATACTTGTCTTTGAGTCTGGTATTTCTTCTGATCTGTCTTCAAATTCATGCAACACATCCAAGGTACTTTCTTATGTCTTTTCTTGTTTCTAATACATGTATCTGACTTGTTCTTACACTTCTCTCGACAGAAATACCCATCTGCTTTTGCAACTGTTCATCCCTCTTAGAGTCTTGGAATCAAAATTATTTAAATGTTTTTCAAAGAGATCCAGCTCTGATTTGTCTTTCCTGAGCCTACTGATAAATTTTCCCTTGGTAGCGAGTATCTTTTCTTGCATTTTTATGTGCACAACGATGTGAAATATTTGAGGTTTCTCCAGGGAAAGAAAATTTCTTTTTTTGTTGTTTTTTTGAGACAGGGTCTCACTATGCAGTTCAGACTGGCCTTGCGCTCATTTTTGTAGCTCAGGCTGGTCTCGAACTCACACCAATCCTCCTGCTTCAGCCTCCCGAGTACTGGGATTACAGGCATGCGCCACCATGCCCAGCTGAAAATTTCCTTAAAAATTTATTTATTTATCTGTTTTTGAAACAGGGTCTCACTATATAGTTTAGGCTGGCCTTAGCCTCAGTGAATGGCCCAGACTGTCCTTGAATGCATGGATATCCAGCTGCCTCAGCCTCCTGAGTGTTGAGATTTGAGGAATGTGACACCATGCCCAACTAGCCCAAACAATTTCAAAAGCATGACTTCTGGAATGCTTTCATCATATTAATTTAGTGATACTGTTGGAAGCATCATTTCATTATGCATATTCTTTGTGCATAAGTGACATGTTCTAACAATACTTGATACTTATTTAGGGTGGGATATTATGTTGTAGAGAGTGTTTTCTTGGTATGTTCTATCTTCAGTTTCAGTTCTTTCTTCTACTGTGTTCTTAGAGTATATGTGTCTTTTGCCACTTACCAAGAGTGTTCAATTATTCCTGATACTCAAGACAGGAATCTTAGTGGAACAGAAATCTTAGCACCTTAGTGGAACAGAGGTGTGGTAGTCCCTGCTGTTATTTAGCCTTATCCTTAAGTAGACGAAATGTCCATGGGTATAAGATGTATATTTCTCCTACTATAGTTCTGAGCACAGGATGTTTCCCTACTTTTTCTTTATAGTGGTTTATAACTGTCCCCTCTTCCAGGGAGTATAACTGGTGACAATTGAATTTGTCAAAACTGGGAGGTACTATTGGCTTCTAATGGATAGAAAACAAATACCCTAATATAATCACCACAAAAATATTACTGAGTTTCAAAAGGACCATAGTGCCTAAGTTGAGACAATATTTTGTGAAGAGAAGTTTACATTTATTGTTTTCCTGTTCTTTCCCCCTATTGCAATGTTTTTACGAGTTCTATAGGGGCCATAGAACTATTTGCAGCAGCAGATTCATGTGTTTCGTGAAAGATCATTCCATTGCTTTACCATTATTATGATCAGCAAAATGTTGTTCGATGTGTGGGATCCCTAAAGTCAAGGATTTAAGACAAGTCATTTAGTCACTTCTCATTGAATGTTCATCACCTTTGTTGTTTTTGTTGTCTTATAAAATATAACACACTGAGTGGCTTGTAAAAAATATATAAGGACCATAATTCCATTACAGTTTATTTGATTCTACTGTTTTGAACTTCTTCCCCATATGTTAAGAATTTTATTTTTTTAAAGTAAAGATCCCAAATAATGTTTTTTATAATTCTGTAGAATTTGCTGTTTCAGGCCTGTATCTCATCCATATATTATAGAAAGCACAGCTAAACCTGTAATTATGACAGAATCTCTTCTTCATACAAAGGAGCCAGAGTTTACAGTAGGGCTGGAAAACCTCTGCAGAACTATGACTTCTTATTTAGTCCTACTCTTATGCAAACAATATGGGCTACATTGTATATGACTTCATAGTTTCTTTTTTTTTTTGTCTTTTTGAGACAGGGTCTCACTATGCAGTTCAGGCTGGCCTTGAGCTCACTTTTGTAGCCCAGGCTGGTCTCGAACTCACACTGATCCTCCTGCCTCAGCCTCCCAAATGCTGGGATTACAGGCGTGAGCCACCATGCCCGGCCATAGTTTCTTAACAATATTCATTCAGCCTCTTGATTTGCCAAAAGTTCTTGCTGAATAATTTTTACTAAGCTTGATTCGACTGTCTGGGCTCCAGGTGAGCAAGCATTCCCAACAAATCCACTCTATGCCTACAGAAACATGTTTCTCCCTAGTTTTGCTATTATTTTCCCTGCTTCTTTAAATTCTTTCATGAGTTCATATAAATTCATTAGATTGTAGTCAATTTGAATTTATCTTTTATGGTAAATCTGGGAGCAATTTTCTTTCTAATTGTCTATATCCCTGAGCTAAAAAATTTTTAAAATTCAACATAAAGCCCTTCCATTAAAACCACCCTTTAAGCAATATCACTTTCTGAAGTAGATAACCACACTTCAAAATATTTGAACTCATTTGTGGTATTAAAATGTTTCAAAAGATGACTTACTTCCCACATATTTTTTCTCTACTGTTTATGTAAATAAATAAATGTACTTTTAATTTTAATACATTCTATGTAAAATATCGTTCAATATTTATATCTAACTAAGAGAAGTAATACAATAAAAACATTTTTTCCTTATTTGTTAGATTGAATGGTTTTAAAATATTACCACATTTCCGGGTGTGGTGGCGCATGCCTGTAATCCCAGCACTGGGCAGGCTGAGACAGGAAGACTGGTGTGAGTTCGAGACCAGCCTGGGCTACAAAAGTGAGCTCAAGGCCAGCCTGAACTGCATAGTGAGACCCTGTCTCAAAAAGACAAATAATAATAGTAATAATAATAATAATAATAATAATAATAATAATAAAATATTACCACATCAAAATTAATGTATACATATCTACTAGAAATGTTGGTTTAGTCTGTTAGCGACACTATAATGAAATACCTGGAAATGGTTATTTTATAATTTAGCAGTTTCTCATTTCTCACAGTTTTGGAGGACAGAAGTTCATATTTAGTACGTGATTAACATTTGTCCTTTGCTTTTTGGATGGGATCTTGAATGTTGTGTTTTTCTATGGCAGACAAGGTGACTAGCAGAAGAAAACAGACCGAGTTCCCCAATTTAGTGTGGACTTTGATTTC
The DNA here is from genome assembly GCA_004027025.1 of Myocastor coypus. Taxonomy (NCBI): domain Eukaryota; kingdom Metazoa; phylum Chordata; class Mammalia; order Rodentia; family Myocastoridae; genus Myocastor; species Myocastor coypus. The sequence continues at coordinate 16,091 of PVJA010001243.1, read as the reverse complement.
ACCCATAAGACTACATCTATTCCCATTGTATAATCAACTTCTAATGGCCTCACCTACTATTATCGTTTTAGCTATTAGAGTTTAATGTGTCATTTTGAGGGACACATTCATATTGGTGGATATAAAGTTCTCTGTGTTTGGTGAGTCACTTTTGAGACTCAACACATTTCCAGATCTGTAAGTTAGGATGGGCCTGAAACTGAAGGTTTGTTAAATGATTCTGTAAATTAAGTGCAGAGTATTTATCACAAATCTCTGTAGTTTTCTCACTCTTGAGAAGTAGAAAGATTTTATTTGTTTGTTTATTTATTTGGAAGGGGGAAGGATCTACAGGGTGTTTAGGATCTCACTGATAGATTGAGGGACCAGAGCAGCACAGTGACCAGGTAAAGACTCTCCCAGCCCACGTCCATCCCTCGAGCTCCAGCTGTGACTCCATCCCTTATCCCGACCGGGCAGCGCGTCAGCCAGATGCTAACTGCATAACTTCACCAAAGTGCAGAGATCACTTCTATAAAAAATGACAAAGACAAGGAGCAAGATCCAATCTCAGGCACCAAGACTACCCAAAGCAAACACAGGAGACACTAACATGGAAGGAAATAGGAATCATGCAGCTGAAACCTCTGAATTGGTAGTATCTGCGGTAGACAGACAAGTGCAGAAAGGTATAGAGCAACTCAGATCAGAGATAATATCTGAAGTGAAAAAAGAAATGCATAAATTAATAGACTCTGAAATGGAAAAACAATTGCAGAAACATATAGAGGAAACCAGAGTAGAAATAACCTCCAAAGTTAAAAAAGACATCTTTAAATTAATAGCATCTAAAGTAGCGGAACAACTACAGAAAGGTAGAGAGAACAGAGCATAAATAATCTCTGAATGAGAGAGAAAAAAGATAGCTATAGTGAGAGACTTCAGTACTATGAAAGAAGACATGGATAAAAAATTAGAGGAGAATAGAAAAATGATGAATTCCCTGATTGAGCAATACAGGAAAGAAATAGATTTCATGAAACACTTTCACAACAATATGCTAGTAGATTGAACTCCCAGTGACCTGCCTATTTACAACCTTCCAAGAACTAGGATTACAGATGCATGCTACCACACCCAGTCTCAACTGCCATCCACTCCGAGGGTGGGGCTAGCAAGGCAAGCTTGGAGATTGAACCCCAGCCCCTGGATCAATTTTTTTTTTTCAGTACCAGGAATTGAACTCAGGACCTTGTTCTTATCAGACAGGCACTTTTACCACTGAGCTATCTCCCTGGCCTTAAAAGATTTAAAATAAAAAAATAAAAAAAAAAGATTTAAAATAAGCTGAAAAAATAGGTGAATAAACAATTTTACTTTAGTATGTAAAAGATTCAAAATGTACTTCAAGTTAGCTATTGTCATAAAGGAAGGTTGGAATGAAAGACTGCTCTTTTTTTTTTTTTTTTTTTTTTTTTTTTTTTTTTGTCTTTTTGAGACAGGGTCTCACTATGCAGTTGAGGTTGACTTGAGCTCACTTTTGTAGCCCAGGCTGGTCTCGAACTCACACCAATCCTCCTGCCTCAGCCTCCCAAGTGCTGGGATTACAGGCGTGAGCCACCACGCCCGGCTAACTGCTCTTAACAGATATTTCTGCACAGGACATTAAACCTTGAATAGGTTTTCTTTTTCTTTTCAATTCTCCTGCCTCCTTTTAGTTACTGCATATCTCTGTACTTAGTTTCTGAAGACTTAACTGAAGTATTCTGATACCTTGTTTTTCATATTAACAAGAATTTTCTGTTCCCTTTATTCTTTCAGTCATTAATAATTATTTTAAATGTACCTAATGTGAAATTGAAGGCTATGTGTTATTAATTTTATTTATTCAACTGATGCCCCTGTGTCTGACATTTTCTGTGTGGGAGGAACTCTGTCCAAATGGTATGATGAATCATTGTGGGAAGGTGGAAAATCTATCAAAATGTCACAGCCAAATTAATTAAAAGCTAAAATAATCACTTGATGTTGAATCCCAGAGAACTGCTTTAGAGAATTACTGTTTGAAATATTAGCATTCAGCATGTTAATGTCTTTCTAAGACACTTTAGAAATGTGAATTTCAACCATAATGGATGCATTCTTTCTCTGAAAATGGAATATTGGGAAAGGTTGAAATGTATTTATTTATTTTTATTTATTTATTTGTTTATTGTATTTTTTAGGGAAGGGTCTACAGGGTGTTCAGGGAGACTCATGATGATCCACCTATTTACAGTCTCCCAATAGCTGGGATTACAGGCATGCCACCGTGCCCAGTCTCAATTGAAGTCTCAGCATGTCCTGGGGGGCGGGGCCAGCACTGCAGGGGGTTGGGGGAGATTGAAATTTAATTTCTAAAGAGTTACTATTTATTCAACTCTGATGTACTTCTGTTTTTCCTCTTACCTCACTGTATCCTCACATAAATTACAAAGCTAAACAATGGAGAAATTCAATGGCATTAAGATCATTGTCAGAATGATGATTTCTCAGTATCAGGTGGCAGATATCATCGTATCTGCCCTCAACTTGCATCAGTAAACAAGTCAAGTCTGGGAAAAATTCTAGGAGGCACAATTTCAAAAATATGTGTTAAAATATTTAGCAACTGTCTTTAGTTCCTGAAAAAGAAGTTGATCTTAATAAGATTCGTGGTGTCCTTATATGATTTGGGACATCTCTGCTGGAACATGATTTCACACAGTTTGAAATGTTTCTTTCTCTTCCCATCCAGGCTAACACCTTCTCCTTGATACATTTGTCCCTCCTGCATGTTTTCTTCGTTTCCTTTGTGGCTTCCTCTCATCTCTCTGACTTACTTTGGAAAAGCCAAAAAACTATTTGAGTGCTTCTAATCTTTCTTAATCATCCTCACTATCTCAATGTCAAAAGGTACCACAGATTTGGTCAAAAGCATATTTTTATTTGTGAAAAAATAAGAATGAAATAGTAGAATATTCTTAAGCAATTGGATTACATATAATAATAACATGTAAATAATTAATATCAGTGGTAGAATTAGATGATTATAACACCTATACATATTTTGCTGTATTTCTCTATTTTCAGATCAGAAAAGTGATATTTGAAAATCAAATAACTTATCTACACACATATAAAAAGAAATTATATATATAAATTCAACACATTTTGAACATTCCCTATATTATAGATATGAGGAAAAATAGGATCATATAAAATAATAATTTCATATATAGTTCAAATCACACTATCAAAGCATTTTTATTTTGTTTCAATTTGGTTTGTTATACTTAAATCTTCATTTGGTTTGGAATAGCTTTATTAGTTTTACTGAAATTAAATGAAAGGTAAAAAGGAAAAGAAATGGCAAACTCATAAAAAGCAAAGTGAATCATTGAACAGAAACAGATCAGGCAGCCAAAAGAAATATTATTTTCAGATAAGAAAAAATATAGATGAATCATAGAGCTTCGTCATCCATTTATTTTGCTTTGATCAGCATGTGGCAAAGCACATGGTGAACAGTTTTCATAAGATATTTTTTTTCTCATTCATTGATCTACCAATGAGAATCCATTACTTTATTTGTGTGGATATAAAGAACATGACTCATATTTTTTCAAGTACCCGATGTGCTGCTATCCATGTTTCCACGAGGAACATGAGTTGATATACAATGAATTTTAATGCATTCAGTATTCCAACTGAAGGCCCATTTTGATAACATAGTATCTTAATTATGCTGAAATAATAGACAAAGTAGAAGGCAAATTCAGAATATATTAGAAGCGGGAGATTGCTATGGGTCTGAAAAATAGAGTTGAATGATAACCAGAAGATGAATTGAGAATAGATTATAATATGAATCGAGGGTGATCTGAAGGTGATGTCTGAGCAGACTTGAATATGAGGGAAAATGTAGTCAAGAACATTATCAGAGGACACAGTAGACAAAGGAGAAAGCTGTATAAAAACCCTAATGTGAAGACTGAGAAATGGCAGCAATAAATGGAAGACTATAAGATCGCAACCCTTGCCTCCAAATAAAACCAAAGATACTGTCAACAATCTATGGAAAAAGAAATATTTGACAAACAGAAAATAGGAAGCATTCTTCCTATTTTGCTACATGACCTGTTAGGACACAGTACCCTAGGGAGTCCCCAGGGTCCAAAGTTCTCTCACACAGGAAAGAAAAGCAGTAGGGTGATCTCAGCTGTCATTGCCAGTGTCAACCCCAGCAGCCCTGAGTACTTACTGCAGAAGACTCAGGAATGTTATTGAATTGGGTCCAAAGCTGCATTCTCTGGAATCAGAGATGCCAATCAAGTCTTCCTACTTTTGTAGTTAGAGCTTCTGGAATGGAGCACCTGTGATATGGCACATGTTCACACCTCAGACTGCCACCATTTGTGGAGATCGTGCCTATGAACAGGCCATGGGGCCTATTGCTGTCACTACACATGCCATCACGTATCTGCTGGAAAAGACTCTCAACATAGCTGTGCACATAAGAACAATGGGCCATATTCTTAACAGTGCTGAGCAGATAACCCAGTGAGATCAGTGTAGCCACATATACCCTCGTGCAACCATGGACCTAACTGCTTTCTGTCCTTACATACCCTTGCAATCTATGCTCCAGTGTATTCTTGGATATAAATCGTAGAACCACCATGAACCTCACCTCAAAAGATAGAGAAAAGAAGAACTGGAAAGAGAACATTATTCACAAAAATAACACAATATATCTATATTTATTAATCATTAGTTACTTGTAAATGAATAAAATTCCTTAATCAAAAGTCTTAACATGGCTCAGTGGATTAAAAAATGAGATTGATTTACTGCCTACAAGAGATTCACTTTAGATTTAAGAACACACATCAGTTAATGGAAACAAGATAGTCCATGCAAACGGTTATGAAGGAAATAAGAATGTGCTTTACTTATGATGGACCAAATAAGTCTTAACTCAAAAACTATCAATAGAGAAAAAGAAATATGATAAAAATATCAATTAAGTAGAAAGATAGAACTATTGTAAAAGTATTTATAATGGACATCAGGGCACCTGGACATATAGACAAAATAATGAAAAATTTGCATGAACAAATGATTTAATACAATTATGTGAAACTTTAATAGTTTATGTTCAACAATATATAGAAATCTAGATAGAAAAGTAGTAAAGAAACAGAGTAAACTTATTCTAAAATTCATACATAAGAATAGAAAGAACATAACTGAAATAGCTTTTGCGTATAAATTCTGGAGGACACAATGAGTTAATGCCTTAAAAATTGACCTAAAATTTATCTTTATGTATAAAGTTTAGAAGGAAGGATGGCCTGGGGATTTAAATTTTTTATGCCCCAAACGAATGTTAGCTAAAACTCCAGTAGTTACAAATTTTCTATTCTTATGTGAAAGTAAGATTCTATTATCATTCTACTAAGTTCAAAGATAATTTTTATATATATATATATATATATATATATAATATAAAATATATATTATATATATATAATATAAAATATATATATATATATATAATTTATATATATATATATATATATATATATATATATATATATATATATATTGGCCAGCCAGCCAACATAGAAGCAGAATGACCAAGTCCTCCAGACTGTATAAAATGAAAAACTGTCAATAGTCATGTACTCACAGAATCCATATTTTAAAAATGGCCATGTTACTGAAAGTGGTCTATATATTCAATACATTCTCCAGTAAAATGCTGATGACGTGCTTCAGAGTGTTAGTTAGAACTCTAAAATTCATCACAAAGCAGAAAAAAAGGGGGGACTACCCATTCAGGGGCCCTCCTCCTGTCCCTCTCTCAGACAGGAGCTTTCTTTCCTTCAATAAATACGTTCTGCTCATTACCTCTGTTAGTTCTTAAAATTCATTCTTTGGTTTTAAAGAACATGAACTCATCCTAGGTAGTTTTTAGGTCTGGAGCTTCAGTTTTCCCTGTATCATTTTGAGGTTCCCTGTTGGAAATCATCCCCCTGAGATTAGATTTTACATTGTATCATTTGGAGTTTCCCACCTAGATCGTTGGTATGAATTTGCTTTTCTGTTATAAATTCTGAATTGGGACTTGCTTAGGTAGCAAATTTTATACTTCAAATACTGATATGTCTTTGCCCATTATACATAATTGTTCATATTTTGCTTCATCAGTTTTGTCCTATATAGTTTGGTTAAAGTTGTTTACAATAGTGTGTGCTTTGTCTCTTATGATTTTATTAAAATGTTCCTCAAAATGTTGTTGGTAGATCTAAGTTAAAACGTGGAAATTTTATAGGATTATGACATGTGTTTAATGGGACATTTTATGGCTGTTGTGCACTTGTATATGTTGATTTGAACTAGATGTTAGATGTACTGCTATGCCTTGCTTAACTTTAGACAACAGTGCTAGAGAGAGTTAACGTTAATAAGCCTCCTAGTGGATTTTACGTAAACTTCTGTAAAATGGGACTTTTAAATCTAGCTCAGACTTAGAAAATATACATGCCTGTATATGAAACATGGGACTCCTTTTGTCAACTAAATGACATTAGGTCTGCAACTGTTATTAAAGACGTGGAGTACAGGTTTCACTGAGATAGACTGGCTCTGATTCCTCTCTACATGCTGGAGGAAATGTCAGACCTGCTCTGTTCCAGTTTCCTTTTTTTGACTTCACTCCAAATTTTCCCACCTCTTTGTACTTTCCCCTTAAGAGGCATGTAAAATTAGGAAAACTATAGACTGTTCCAACTAAGTGACACTGTTAGTAAACGAGTGTTTGTTACCACTGAAGACAGAGAAGTCATTTTTGAAAAAGGACATGTACCCGTCTCTGGGTCAGATGAAACAAAGAGGACTCTGCCCGTCCAGGAGGACACATATAAAAGCCATGTATCAGGTTAGTGTTCTGGGCAGGTCTCATTTGAGAGGCTAAACCTGAGACATGGTGGAGAGAACCTGTTTCTGGGTGACACCAGAAAGAGATATCTCCATACACAGCACATTTATGGAACCAAAACACATTTAATATGAGGAAGGATCTCAACCATCTCTCCTAGGCCTGATTATTTAGGTGCATAAGAGCTAAGCTTTGGACTGTACAGCTTTTACTAAAAAATGATAAATGGTCTTGTTCAGGCTTATAACTATCCCTTATAGAACTTGGACAAACAGTGGTTACTGAAAGGTTAAATGTGGATGGCCAAAGTACAAATCTGGATGGCAGTACCAGACCACACACACACACACACACACACACACACACACACACACACACTGACATGAGTAAAGTAGGTTTATTGAAAGCACATGCAGGGGCTGCCTTGTGGGCCAAGGCAGCACTAGACAAGGTGGGGTGGGGCAGGAGACTTTATAGGATCTTTCAGGGAAAGTAATCAAAGGCTGGAACAACCAGATCATGAGTGAGGTGAAACAGCTAGATATAGGTGAACATCATCTATCTTCCTTTTTAATTTTAACATCAGAAGGGAGTGAGTTGAGACCAACATAGGTGAGAGGGAAGTGAGCTGAGACCAAAGTACAATGTGGGGCGGGGTTGGGTAGGTTACCTAGGAAACTGAGGGAAGTAAAGTTTGGGGCAAGATGCCCTGGGAAGCTAAGAGGAAGAGTGTTTGAAGCAAGGGGCCTGGGAAACATTGAATCTTGACCTATCAGTTACTCTGCTAGCTAGTAAGTGCTCCTAGAGTAGCCGCCACTCTGAAGCAGAGGCCAGGCTTCCCAACTGTACTTCGGTAATTCCCCACTGAAATCAATGACTGGTAGAATATTGACCAGAGAGACAGATTCCTTTCTGAAGACTGATGGTTATGTGAGCCAACAGAAACTGAGAACGACTGAGGGATCATGGCCATTCCCAAAAGTTCCTTGGTGGAAACTGGCTCCTGATGATTAAAAGATCTCTATTGACCTAGTGTACTTTTTTTCTCTCTGTTAGTAAATTAAAAGTTCTCTCTAAGTTTCCCAGTAGAACCATTTAATTCAGAAAATTTGAGGCAGCTTGCAGTAGTTTATGTTCTATGGCAGCTGTGAAGGGAATGATTTACATTTGTACCTTGTGCATTAACTAAGGGTAAGAAATTTTTACCAGCTATATTGTGTTTTTAACAATATGTACGATGTGATGCTAGGTGACACATGTAAGTCTCACCCATAAGCTTCAAGTTTAAATCTTTTCCAGTTGCTAAAAATGTTTACTTAGGTGATTAGATGGAAAACAATTATCTGGAGACTTGGCTCAGTGCACAGGGCCAGATCCTTCCAGTCAATTGTTCTACCTCTCTCTAGAAGTGCTTTTCATAGGCTGAAAAGTGCTCACTTCAAACTTACCTTTTTGTGCAATAGTTGTGCGTCCTTCTGCAGACTTTCTGGTCACCAGCCCAACTGAAACTTATATTCAGAAATGTTCAGTAAGAGTAAGTGAAGGGTTTATGAGATGTTTCAGAAGATAAGAATTGCGCACCAGTTTGAGAGTGAATGGGCTGGTGGGATATTGCCTGCCTTCTCTCCAACAGGAGCATCCACTTGCTCTGGAGAGAGCTACTCAAGGGACACCTGGGTGGAGGAATCAGTTAGAAAGAAGGTGGGGATGCCCGAAAGGTTTCTATTGAATTCCAGGTTATCTCACAGTCAAAGGCTCTTACTCCTTTAGAGTGCTTATCCTTACATGCTAAAAAAGAGCCATTCAGTTCAAATGGAATGCAAAGAAAGTATCAGTTATGATACTGTTTTACAATTAGAAAAAATACTATAAAAATGGTAAATGTCATGTTCAGACTTCATTTGTATTAAGAAGGCTATTGTTATTTAAGTTTTAAAATGTAGATGTGAGAAACAGGCAGTTCAGCCTCACCCACCGTTACTAAAAGTAAGATTTCTCCTATTTGCCTTTCTAGTCTAGAAGGTGGAGCTTCTAGAACAGCTACAATATGGCTCTCTACTGGGCTACACCCATTCTTAGCTAAATCTACACAAGTTTTTCAAGGACAATAGCCTTTAAAGAAAAAAAAAAAGACAATTTGAAACTTGCAGAGTTCATGTGACCCTTTCTCTATGATCTAAAACAGATGAAGTCAGATCTTAAGAGATTTTCAGTAGGCTCCAATAAGTACATTGATATCTTTACAGGACTTACTCAGATTTATAAACCAGATTGAGAGAGGTAATGTTAATCTTAAACTCAGCTTTGACTTCTAATAAAAGGCAGCATTACAAGCTAATATGGCATTGGGTGGTAAATGATCATATTTTTAATTTTAAATAGCCAAGAGTTAGACAGCCAGTGGAACTACCTGTTCCCACTGGAATCCAAGCATTTCATACGCCTGCTGGTCTAATAGCCAGGCAGGAAACTAAAAAAGACATTTTCTATTGTGTATTCTTAAAAGTCTAAGAACAAGAACCAAACTTTCTAGGTATTTTAAATTTTAACTACTTACCAGGAGAAAGATGAACACCCCTCTGATTTCTTAGAATGTTTAATAGAAGCACTGGTAGAGCATGTTTCTCTAGATGTTAATTCAATAGAGGGACAGATGACTCTTACAGATAAGTTCACTGCTTAGTCAGCTCCAGACAATATCTAATAGACAATTTCTAATAGAAAAGAGCTACAAAAGATAGCTTTTGCTCCAGACAACTCACTTGATACTTTATAGGACAGGAAGCAAACAATTTCCTATAATCAGAACTGGGAGAAAACCAGGGAGAGAAAACAAAGAGATCAAAAAGGCTAGCATTATTGTGGCCTCAGAACAAACCCTAAGTTCATCCATTGATGAGGTTTATCTGCTGCTGCTGTCAGAAGCCAGGCCATCATGACAGGGACTGTCTTCAGAGGCCAAAAGCCATGCCCTGACTTCCAAGGCAGCCACTGAAAGTGAGACTGCACTCTGAGGTGGAGGCCCCAGAGCTCAAACTCTGCTTCCCAGATAGTTCTTTATGACTGAAGGGCCCTGGGCCTGCCACACCGCTTCTGTTTTTCTTTCTTTCTTTCTTTTTCTTTCTTTTTTTTTTTTTTTTTTTTTTTTTTTTTTTTTTTTTTTTTTTTTTTTTTTTTTTTTTTTTTTTTTTTTTTTTTTTTTTTGTCTTTTTGAGACAGGGTCTCGCTATGCAGTTCAGGCTGGCCTTGAGCTCACTTTTATAACTCAGGCTGGTCTCAAGCTCGCACCAATCCTCCTGCCTCAGCCTCCTGAGTGCTGGGATTACAGGCATGTGTCACCATGCCTGGCTTAGTGCCACCTTCTCTAGCCAGACTGTTATCTCTGTTATCTCCAAGGAGGAGCCTGGAGCAATCATGACTAGAGAAAAACCCAACATATTGCTCGACATTGGCACAGGTCTCTTTGTCCTTCTCCAACCCTGACTTCCCTTTCAGTCATCGTACCACAATAGAAACAGACTTTACAAGATATCTTCCACTGCTCACTAATCAAAATTATGCTAAGACTAGTTTTTTACAAGTGTTACACTTTCTTGTTCATATACAAGACTCAAAAAGTATTTCACTAGTTAAAATAATTTCCCAAGAACAGATTTCTGGTTAGGAAAAAAGCTCCAAAGACACTGGCTACACAGTGTCCAATAGCTTAGGGCCTATAGATAGAGCCAGACCTTGTATTTGTGACATAAAACTCAGAACCACAGTATTAAAAGGAAAAAAATCCCTCAATAGTGCTCTTTGCTTACAATGGAGGCCATATCTAAAACACTGAATAGAACATTGGTTTAATCTAAATGCTGTGTTGATAAGTTTATTAAGTTAGTGTGGTTGATTTCTGATACAAGTCAGGTATTTCATGCTGATAGTAAATACAGGTATGACCTTACATGTTACATTTCTCAAAAAGTAAGATTGCCTAATGTTTTATGATACATTGTGTGTGTTCTAATTGGTAAAGATTATTAGACATTTTATAAAATATTTCAGTCAATATTTGAGTGTTTTTCAATTAAAAGACAAAAGTGTTTCCCTATTACTACAGAAAATTTTTGATTTCAAAACCACAAAAGTAAAAAAATAAAGTTATTTTTACTGATAGATATTTTACTGATGTCTCAAAAGGTATAACTAGAAAAACATGCCATACTGTACTTAGATTACTTGTAAGCATTGACAACAAAAATAAGATATTAATCTGGTTTTCATAAGTTCTCAAAATTTAGAGATAATTATAGCTAAGCTAGAGGGACTTATAGCAAACTATTAGACTCTATAAATAAAGGGGTCTAAGAGATAGTGGGTTATAATTGCTAGCCTCAAAAACTTTATACCTTTACTTGTTAGCTCAAATACTCATGCTTTTATTATATATGTGATAATCTCAGAAAATTTATTCTTCAGAAGACACCAAAGCATGCAAGTAAAATCTATAACAAATATGCTAGATTCAAAATATGAGGTATCAAATCATTGCTCTCTACTTTGTAAAAATCATTTTTGGCTATATTCACAATTTTCCTGTTGACCCTACTGTTTGGCTCTTGCATGTCTAATTGTTTTTTTTTGGATTTGTCTCCTCCAGACTCAAAGCTATACCTCCACCCAAGAGGAAAGCACCTGCTATCTATCTACCTTTAGGTAGACCCTCTGGAGAGTATCTGATTGCTGGTTCATAGCTATGACCCCTTTCAACCTGAGGAAGCCAGAGTAGTCATCATCCATGGTTCCCTCATGGCAGTTTGGGTTACTTCTTCAGAGAGGGAAATGTTGTAGGCAGCTAAATTAGAAATATTATAAGCAGTCAGACAAGGCCAGGTCCTCAAGGAGATGATATGGAAGGCAAGTTGACTTTACAGCTTTGCAAGAGACAGACACTCCCAGCTCTGAGCTGGGCTTCTGGACAACAGGTAAAACAAATGTAGCCACATACTTCACTAGCAAGGTACATCAGGGATTCATATTCAAAATAGGTATTAATCACTTTAAAAGAGCCTAAATGAATCAGTAACTGAATCCCCAACAGGAAGAGAGCCTGTTCTGTATTCAAGCCACATGACTAACTGCCCCATTCAGTATTGGCCTTAATCAATTTTACCTGCTCAGTGGTGCTTGCAACCTTATTGGTTGACCATAGTTTTGTCTCACCTCATGCCCACCTAAGTGAGTTCCCATGGTTTTCACTTTAGACTCACCTTACCACATGGTTTTCTTCTGTAAAAGTCCCTGGAAGAGGCAGCATCCTGGAGACCACCCACTCAGGGGCCCTCCTCCTGTCCCTCTCTCAGACAAGAGCTTCCTTTCCCTCGATAAATACGTTCTGCTCATATAAAAGAAAGCGTGTGCACGCACACACACACACACAGAGCAAGCCAGCAAGCCAGAGAGAGAGAGAAAGAGAGACAAATCAACTGAATGAAAAGAATAATGCTGAAGATAAAACTATGTGTTAGATCCATAATAACAAAAATAACATGACAGTGGCATATAAATAAGCACATAGAAAAGCATAGTAGATTGGAGGACACAGAAATAAACTAACACAGAGTTATGATCATTTGATTGTTGATAAAAGTACCAGAACAGATGCCTGCCACATCTATGTTTATTATAAAAAAAATTGCAATGGATAACTTGAGGAGTCAAGCTAGATACCTTAGCAATGTAGCAATAGTACATGGAAAATGGATAGAATTGGAGATTATCAAGTTGAGCTACATAAACCAAACTCAGAAAGATAAGCATTGCACATTTTCTCTTGTATGTGAGATCTAGGAACAAATGATGACACAGAAAGTGGAGAGGAGACTATTAGACAGCATTAAGGAGATCATGAAGAAGGTAACGGGTGGAAAGGATAGCAGCTGTAAAAACAAAAATAGCTACAAATACCTCCACTGTCCAAAATCACAAGGGTTCATCTGAATACTGAGGAACAATTTAATATTAGATAAAGAAAAAAAAAAGCCGGGCGTGGTGGCTCACGCCTGTAATCCCAGCACTCGGGAGGCTGAGGCAGGAGGACTGGTGCGAGTTCGAGACCAGCCTGGGCTACAAAAGTGAGCTCAAGGCCAGCCTCAACTGCATAGCAAAGACCCTGTCTCAAGAAAAAAGACAAAAAAAAAATAGATAAAGAAAAAAAAAAGTGGAGCCCAATCTCCTTGGTTGTTCAGATATATAAAATATACTAAATTTTGATAATGGTTCAAATACACTGAGACAACCCTGTGGCACTCCAAATGTGAACAGAAAGTAGACGCAAAGCCTTTAAGAGATATTTTCTTTGTAACACTGAGAAAATAATGATAGTAAAAGCCAAAGCCTGCAAACTCTCCCACAGACTGCATTGACCCCATTCTCTATATTAGTAGACTCACAGAAGGGAGGCATGTGCATTTATAGGTACAAATTATATGTATTTCACTACTGACAGTTTATTCACAATGTCTAGCATTTAATGAAAATTGTAAGATGTACAGTGTGAGAAAATAACTAAAACCAACCTATCGAAGCTAAAATACTTACCAAAACAATCAAAAATGTTCCTTATAGTGGCAAGCATGAACATTACAATACTTAAGAAAAGAGGAATGATTACTCATCTACCAGCATATTAATGTTTCCTTGGACACTTCTTTGGTGTCAGAGGGAGAGGAGCAGAGGGAGAGACAGTAAAAGTCTTGTAGTGTTTCCCATAAAGTCTAAGAAGAATTGTATGTCTAGTATCATGCATATATTTTAGTTTAAAGCTTAGTCCTGTTAAATCACTTAATAAGCCAGGTAAGATTGATTGTGGGCATAGAGATTATAAAAGATAAGTCAGATAAATTGCTTGGTCAGCTGTTTTATAAAATAATAACACACATGTGTTATTCCTAGTTGTGGATACAATATTTTCTGGATGTGCATTACTATTTTAAGAAAGTAAAGGCTGAGCTGATTGAACGATGCCAGTATAACACAGCATCATTCACTTTGCAAATTAAAGTCCACTCGATTAAGCTTTCTGGGGAAGCAAGATATCCTGATTATATTTGCAAGTGACAAGTAAGCCAAGGCTGATGCATTTATTTTCAAACATCAGCAATATGCAAAGATCAATAAAATAGCACCCTTGGCTTTCAGCTTAGATGTTTCTTAATCTGTAAGCCACCAAAAGTCAATTTAGCAGAAATTTTTAACAGAGCTAGAGGTAAAGATATGCATCTAAGTGATAAAAGTAATACACTGCGTATGAAAAGTATAACTATTTTATTCAATGAAATGTCTGATAGCTTAGATTATAAATTAATGCTGAAAAATTACTTGCTTTAATATTATTTGGCAATTTTTAGTCAATATTTCTTTAATATTAAATATGAGTTTAATCAGATTTTTTTATACCATGTAGAACCAAAATTTGGAAGTGATTTTTACTCTAGATCAGACTCGTAGTGATCCACCTGTTTACAGCCTCCCAAGAGCTGAGATTACAGGTGTGCACCACCATACCCCATCTCAATTGCCCTCTTAGTGCGCCCTAAGGGCAGGGCTGGCACAGCAGGCCCAGCACTGAATCCTCAGCCCCTGCACCTGCTTGCAGGCACTTTAATCTGCTGAGCAACTTGGCCAGCCCCTAGCAGAGATTTTAAAGTTAAATGCATATAGTTTTCTTTCCAGTTTAATTGCTAGAAATCATCATTAGTTACTAGGTCATTATTAACCCACTAAATTATGAAGTAAATATATAGCATAGGCAATTCAAATAACATAAACAAATATAATTACAGCAGTTCTAGGTTTTCTTTTGCAACTTGAATAACTGGTCTTTCCTTGAGTTGCCTATCTGATGGTTCTCATTTGTTGTGGCATGAAGAAGTGCAACATCTATAAAAGAATATCTATGCTTTTATTTAGTGGATCTTAATAAAAATAAAATCATGGTTGAAAACTAGAGATGGGTCTCCACTCATGTAATCATTTTGTAAAAAGAGATAAGGAAGACAATGGGAATTTTAAGTGTTGATAGTACAAAAAGAAGGGACTAAATAGTTGCTACCCTGCGGCAAAAACATAAACTTCTCTACCATGGCAAAGGACTTCTCCTGGGTGCCAGGGAGCACAGAATTTTGCAATAGTTTTGAGCCTTTAGGGGAGATAACGTGGAAGTATGAGCAGCAACAAGAAAAATAGGAAGTTAAACAAAGGAAAAACAAGCAGAAAACCTTTTAAGGAAAGTATTTTCCTTTTCATGCAAAGAACGTTTCATTTCTTCTTCAGAGTTCACTCAATTTGAGTTATTACATAAGACACAACTTTTGATTGAAATGAGAGCTTACATGGGCCGCCAAAAAGGTGTCTTCAATGTTCACGTCCTCCAAGCCTGTTTTAGAGCACTCTCTTCTTCCTACTAGTATTTCTGTGTTCCAGCAATACACTGGGCAACAAAATATAATTTAAAAGTCAATAGGCACAAGGGAAAAAAGACTCAACCATCTTACTGTGTCCTCTCTCTCTGGTCAACCTGTGATGATAAGAAAGAGAACTTTTAAAATAACAATTTGAGGTGGGAAAAGGTTGCATATAATTTTGATTTGAATGAGCTCTATCCTATTTATATTGCATTTTCCATGGAGAGAAGATCAAAATTTATGTCTTTTTTCTTAATAGTGTACCCTAGATTTTCTTGACTTTTAATATCATTTTTGGATTCTAGGCTTTGGTACTTGAGACTTGCAGCTGGCATGGTGGGTTGCTAAGAGACTGAGGCCAAGGTTAGAAATCAACTGAGGAGGCTTCTGCTTGCATGTCTGTTACTCATTGTGTAGAACTTGGGAAAGATTACTTATAAGTTCTGCGCATTAATTTGTTAAGAAAAATTATCTCTTTATCGCCTCATTTTATTTTATTTTTACAGTACTGGGGATTGAACTCAGGACCCTGGGCTTACTAGACAAGCACTTATTCTGCTGGCCTATCTCCCTAGCCCTACCAGTCTCTCTCTCTCTCTCTCTCTCTCTCTCTCTCTCTCTCTCTCTCTCTCTCTCTCTCTCTCTCTCTCTCTCTCTCTCTCTCTCTCTCTCTCTCTCTCTCTCTCTCTCTCTCTCTCTCT